>CAUYON010178938.1:0-21429 GCA_963573935.1 Arctocebus calabarensis
CTTGTGGCGGGCGCCTGTAGTCCCAGCTACTTAGGAGGCAGAGGCAAGAGACTCGCTTGAGCCCAGGAGTTGGAGGTTGCTGTGAGCTGTGATGCCACAGCACTCTACCCAGGGTGACAGCTTGAGGCTCTGTCTCAAAAATATATATATATATAAATTGCAGTGACATTCAATGAATCCACAATGTTGTACAATTATCATCTCCTTCTAATTATTACACTCATCAGAACACCCCCTTCCCATTAAGAATTCACTTTCCATTCTCTCTTCTTTCCCTGAAAACCAGCAATGTGCTTTCTGTTTCTATGGATTTACCTATCCAGAGTTTTGTATAAAAGGAATCATACATTATGTGGCCTCTTGTGTCTGACTCCTTTCATTTAGCATATATTTTTTCAGGTTTAACCATGTCGTAGAATGTTATCAGTTGATTATTAATTGTATAGAACATTTGTTTATCCATTCATTTACCTGTTCATCCCTTGATGGTTATTTGTATTGTTTCCACATTTTAGATATAAAGAATATGATGTTTTAAACATGTATATATAAGTTTTTCAGTTACATGATGTCATTTCTCTGGGATATATGCCTAAGAGTAGAATTGGTGGGTCATATGGTAATCCTGTGTTTAATTTTCTAAGAAATCACCAAACTGTTCTTCACAACAATTACACTATTTTAAATTGCCATTTGCAATGTATGAACCTTCCTATTTTTCTACATCCTCATCAACACTTACGATTTTCCCTATTTTTTCCACACTGGTGGATGTAAAGTAGTATATTATTGTGGTTTTGATTTGCATTTCCTAATGACCACTGAAGGTTGAGTACCTTTTCAGATGCTTATTGGCCATTTGTATATCTTCTTTGGATATATATCTGTTCATGGTTTTTGTCAATTTTTAAATTAGATTGTCTTTATCAATTATAAGAGTTTCTTTATAGATTCTGGACACTAAAGCTTTAGCAGATATGTGATTTGCAAATATTTTCTCCTATTTTATGAGTTGTCTTTTCCCTTTCTTGGTAATAAACTTTGATACACAGAAGTTGTTAATTTTCATAAAATTCCATTTTTTTTTGTTTGTTTTATTGATTATCTGTTGGTGTCAAATCTAAAGTGATGCAGATTTGCCTCCTAGGTTTTCTTCTCATAGTTTTAGCTCTTATATTTAGTTATTCATTTTAAGTTCACTTATATGGAGTGAAGTAGGAAACCAACTTCATTTTTTTGCATGTGGATATCCAGTTCTTCCCACACCATTTGTTAGACTCTATTCTTTTCCCCAATGAATGGTCTTTGTGTAGGTTTATTTCTGGATGCTTAGTTCTATTCCTTTATTCTCTATGTCTATGTTTAGGCCAGGATATATGTGTTTTGATTACCATATACCTTTATACAGTAGTCCCTATTATCTTTGATTTCATGTTATGCAGTTTCAGTTACCTATGGCTAACTATGGTCTGAAAGTATTAAATGGAAAAAAATCCAGACATAAATAATTTTTAAGTTTTAAACACTACTTCACAATGCTTACATCATTCACCTAACTCCATTTCATCACTTAGGGATTTTATTATCTCACATCATCACAATAAGACACTTTGAGAAAGAGAGACCACATTCATATAACTTTCATTATTATATCATATCCTTACTATTTAGTATATTATCATTATTATAGGAAATACATAATATATACAAGGCTTGGTACTATCAGCAATTTCAGGCATTCACTGGGGTATCAGATTTTATCCCCCTAGCAAGTATTTCTGTAGTAAGTTATAGTAAGTTTTAAAATTGGAAAGTATGAGTTCTCTGACTTGTTTTACTTTTTGCATATTATTTTGGCTGTTTGAGGCCTTTTGCAATTCCATTTGAATTTGAGGACTGGCTCTTCCATTTCTACAGAAAAGGTCACTGCAATTTTGATAGAGTTTGGATTAAATCTGTAGATCACTTTGGTGAACATTATCATCTTAACAGCATTAAATTTTCTAGGCAATGAATGCAGATATGTTTTCATTTTTTAAGTTTCAATTTCTTTCAGCAATATTTCATAGTTTTAGTACATAAATCTTTCCCTTCTCATGAAAGTTATTCATATATATTTTATTCTTAGTATGCTGTTGTAAATGGGATTGTTTTTTAAATTCCTATTTTAGATTATTCATTTCTGCTATATAGAAACAACTGACTTTTTGTGTGTTGATCATATACTTAGCAAATTTGCATATTTTTTGTTTACTTCTAATGGTGGTTGTATGAATTCTTTGGGATTTAAATATAATTTTACTTCTTTCTTTCCAATTCAACTGCTTTTCATTTCTCTCCTTGCTTAATTGCCTGGATTGATTTCCCCCTTACAAGATTTAATAACAGTGGTGAAAAAAGGAATCCTCATCTTATTCATGATTTTAGGGGGAAGTTTTCAATCATTCACTACTGAGTATGATATTAACTGTGGGTTTTACATAAATACCCCGTATTATGTTAAAGAAGTGTTTCCTTCTATTCCTAACTTTGTGAGTGTTTTTTTATGATAGGGTATAAAACATTGTTAAATGCTGTTTCTGCAACTCTTGATGTGATTATGTGGTATCTTTCCTTTGTTTTATTATTGTATATTGTATATTACATTGATTGATTTTCTTATGGGTGAGTCTTACTTTGTCTTGGTGTAGAATCCTTTAAATATCCTATTGAATTCACTTTATTAGCACTTTTGGGAGGATCTTTGCATCTCTATGCATAAAGGATATTGTTCCTTGTGATATCTTTCTATTTGGTATCTTAGTAATGCTGGCCTTGTAGAAGAACACTGGCCTTGTATTAGGCAGTGTTCCCTATTTTTCTATTAACAAAAGTTCAGATAGGATTGGTATTAATTTTTCTTTAGATGTTTGGTAGATTTCATCTATCATCTGAACTTGGAGTTTTCTTTGTTGGAGTTTTTGATATGAAGTCAAAGTCTTTGTCATTTGTTGAGATATTCTATTTCTTCTTGAGTCAGTTTCAGTAATTTGTTTCCAGGGATTTTTTTCATTACATCTAGATTATACAATTGCTGGTGCAAAATTGTTTATAATTTTCTCTTATAATTCTTTTAATTTCCATAAGGTAAATAATGTCCACACTTTTATTTCTGATATTTATTTGTGTCTTCTCTTTTTTTTCTTAGACATTCTAACTAAAGTTTGTTGATTTTGTTAATCTTTCAAACAGCCAATATTAGAATTATTAGTTCCTACTTTTTATTAGATATTTTGTTTATGTACACTCTGATAATTATATCCTTCTTTTTGATGACTTGAGGTTTAGTTTTCTCTTTTTCTGTTTCCTTAAGATATAAAGTTTGATTTTGATTTGAAATCTTTCTTGTTTATTGTGGGTATTTATATCTGTAATTTTTCCTCCTCAAGCAACACTCAGGTTAGTTAGAAGGTTGCAAATTTGGTCTTTTTGAGTGCCAATTCTGACCTAAAGATTAAAAGTATATCCTAGTGTCTCTAACCTCTTTCTCACCCCTAGCTCCAAACTGCACCCCAGTTCTTATACAGAGTGGCCATAAATTTATGGCCACCTTATATTGTGTTCCTAAATTAGGCACACTGGGATTTTTCCCATTTATGGGGTGGCAGTACTTTTAGCAGCATTTAGAATTTAATAAAAAGATTACAGATAATTTTAATAAGTTGATTTTACTGCTTCTTGAAAATTGCAACCTTTATATGGAGTCTGTCTTTGCCATGAAAGATTTCTCCTAAAACCCTTTGGTAATAGCAATGCAAAAAATGAAATAATTGTACTATAATTATTGTCTTTTAAGCCACAATGGACTTTTCCCAGATTTTAGGAAGAAGAGGAAATGTAGATGTTTGTGTTTTAAATCCGAAGTGTATCACTCTTGGTGAACTGTATGGACAACTGGATCCTAACACTATGGAATGGACTGATGGATTATTAACAGCAGTGATTCGAAGTTATGTATATTTTAACACTTCAAGTCTTTCAAGGAAAGAAATTGATTATAGAATAAGGACAAGAATCTCAGATTTATCTAATGTAAGTTTAGTATGAAATGAGTATTTTTATTTGATTTAATGTGGATTGTTTAATTATTTAATTGCTTATCCAAAGATTGGTAAAAGTACATTTTTATTAGTGTAAATTGAATTTTAAAAATCTTATAAACAGTTTTGGACAGAGAAAAATAATTTACTTAAAAAACAAAAAGTAAGCCCTTGAGTTTTAAAGTAGCCGGTAAACAATAGAATGAAGTTAAAAGTATTTGCTTTTAAAGGAACACAATGTGAATTAAGTCTACAAGTCTAGTGATTCCAGCACCAGCCATATACTTTACAAATTAATGAAATTTTAAAAAGCTTTAGTGGGAAAGTGAATAAAGTAATTGATAAAAGATTCACCAAGGGATAAATACAAACAGCAAAAAAATTTTAGAAAGTTATATTTCATTAGTATTAAGTAGAGATAAGTGGTAAACTTCATTAGCTAAAATATATTACAAAAAGATGACATTTAAATCCAGATTAGCAAAGATAAATAAAGGAAAATAACATTTCTCATTTGCTAGATGGTGAAGTAGAAATTTATACATGTGTGAAGATAACTTGGGGAATATATGTTGAGATTTTAAACTATATACACATTTCCTTTTGATTTAGAAATCTAATAATCTAATCTCAAGAAAGTTAAAATTTTATTGAGTGTGGCTATATTTTATATTGCTATGGGAATATTTTCTATATTAAAAGGTAATTAATCACTTGTCCTGTGCACTATACATGTTTTCACTATTTCATGAACATAAGTTTATCAGTATATTCTTTGTTAACTTCTATTCTTCAGTCACACCTGGAAAGACTTCCTTTTATTTAAGATTATTGTGATGTATTGATGGTTGCTTAATAACCAGCATACAATAAACTCTTTTAAACCTTTCTTTCACAAGTGTGTAATTTACTTTGATATAACTGATTACCCTAATTTTCTCCCATATGGAAAATTATTCTGACATAATTGAATAATTCTTCTCTTTCCCACTAACATAAAATAATGAAGAGCCATGTGTATTTGAGTGTATTTCTGCATCCTTTTTCTGCCTCTCTGTGGATAGCAAAATGACACAATTTTAGTTACACTAGCTTTGTAACATGTTTTACTATCCTTAAAACTACTTCCTCTTCATCAGTATTTTTTAGAATCTATTTCATAGCTATTCTGTAATTTCTGTTTCTTTGCTCTTTGGGTTTTTTTCTTTCTGTTTTTTGTTTGTGTCTTTCTTTGTTTCTGGTTTGGTTTTGGATTTTTTTTTATTTTTTACTTTTTTTGAGATGGGATCTCTGTTGCCCAGGCTATTGCAGACGCATCATCATAGCTCACTGCAAGCTCAGACTCCTGGCATAAAGCAATCTTCCTGCCTCAAACTCCCAAGTAGCTAGGCTACAGGTGTGTGCTACTATACCTAGCTAAGTTTGGTAATATTTGTAGATAGGAGGTCTCAAAATGTTGCTCAGACTGGTCTCCAACTCCTGCCCTCAAGCAGTCCTCCTGCCCCAGCCTCCCTAAGTGCTGGAATTAGAGATGTGAGCTACCGTGCCTTTCTTGTTTGCTCTTTGATGCAAGAATTATTTGTGAGTTTGTTTTTTTTTAAGTTCTCAGCTAATAGAATCTTCACATTGTTGATGACTTTATTAAGTTTTAATTTTATTACATTGTGATTAGAGAATACTGTCTCTGATAGTTTCTCTTATTTTTAGAACATTTTAACATTTACTTAATATTATAAAATAATAATTTTTATTTTTATAATTAAACTATTCCATTTGCATTTATTGATTATAACTTTCTAGGTTACTATTTTCATTTATTTTATGTTATGATTTTTTTTTTTTTTTTTGAGACAGAGCCTCAAGCTGTCACCCTGGATAGAGTGCTGTAGTATCATAGCTCACAGCATCCTCCAATTCCTGGGCTCAAGCGAGTTCCTGCCTCCGCGTCCCAAGTCTCTAGGACTACAGGCGCCCGCCACAACACCCGGCCATTTTTTGGTTGCAGCCAGCATTGTTGTTTGGCGGGACCAGGCTGGAGTCGAACTCGCCAGCTCAGGTTTATGTGGCACCTTAGCCTGTTGAACCACAGGCGCCGAGCCTTATGATTATTTTTTATTATCAAGTTTGTGTTTGCTTTGATTTATTTTCTTCTGATGTGTTCTTTCTGATAATTTGGAAGGCCAATAGTCTATTTTCGTTCTTTTAGGTGTTACCTTTATAGCTGTGATTTTTTTTTATATTACCATCAATTCTTCCCTGACTTTTTTCATATCCCTGATGATTACTGATATTAAACATCTTTTCATATGTTTCTTGACAATTTGTCTATCTTCTTTCAAAAAACTTTTGTTCCTGTCTTTTGCCCACTTTTTAATGAAGTTGTTTGCTTTTTATTTTTCTTGCTGATTTGTTTCAGTTCTTTGTACATTCAAGATATTAGTCTTTGTTGGATGCATAATAGGTGAATATTTTCTCCCATTCTGTAGGTCATCTGTTTACTTTGTTCATTATTTGCTTTGCTGTGCAGAAACTTTTTAGTTTAATTATGTCCCATTTTCTTTTATTTTTGTTGTTTCTATATTAGCTTTTGAAGTTTAATCGTAAATTCTTTGCCTAGGCCAATGTCTAAAAGAGTTTTCCCCTGGGTGGCACCTATGGCTCAAGAAGTAGGGTACTAGTCCCATATGCCAGAGGTGGCAGGTTCAAACCTGGCCTTGGCAAAAAAAAAAAAAAAAAGTTTTCCCTATGTTTACTTTTAGAATTTTACTTGGTTTCAAGCCTTACATATAAGTCTTTAATCCATCTTCAGTTAATTTTTGTACATAAGGAGCAACAGGGATCCAGTTTCATTCTTCATGTGGCTGTGTGATTTTTCCCAATACCATTTATTAAATGAGTTATCCCTTCCCCAGAATATGTTTTTTGTCTGCTTTGTCAAAATTCAGTTGGTTGTAGCTATATTGTTTTGTTTCTAGGTTTTCTATTTTGTTTCATTTGTCTCTGTGCCTACATTTGTACCAGAACCAAGCTGTTTTTGTTACTGCAGCCTTGTCATATAATTTGAAGTCAGATAATACGATGCCTCCAGATTTGTTCTTTTACACATTATTGTTTTGGCTGTTAGGGTTCCATTTTGCTTCCATAAGAAATTTAGGATTACTTTTCTAGATCCATGAAAAATGAAATTTGAATTTTGATGAGAGTTGCATTGGACCTGTAAATTACTGTGAACGATATGGATATTTTAACAATGCTGATTTTTCCAATTCATGAGAATGAGATATTTATTCATTTTTTTGTGCCATCTATGATTTCATCTATGTTTTCTCCTTCTCCTGATAGAGATCTTTTATCACCCTAATTAAGTATATTCCTAGGTATTTTATTTTCTTTGTAGCTATTATAAATGGTATTGAGTTCTTGATTTGAATCTCAGCTGTATTATTATTAGTAAGTACGTAGAAATATTATTGTTTTGATAGCACAACAAAGTGACTATAATCAGCAATAAGTTAGGGTATACTTTGGAATAACCAGAATTGGAGTGTTCTTAACACAAAAAAAAGTTGAATCCCTGAGATGATGGATACCTCAAATTGCCCTGATTTGATTAATTCAAATTATATTCCTGTATCAAGGCATCAAATGTAGCCAATAAAGATATGCCAATATTATGTACCCATAATAATTAGAAATTAGAAAAGAGAAGTCCTATTGAATTGTGTGCATTAACTTTTTAACCTGAAACTTTGCTTTCTTTATCAATTTTAGGAGTCGTTGGTGGAGTTTTTAGGGTTTTCTAGGTATGAGATCATAGTGTTGGCAAATAGGGATAGTTTAACCTCCTCTTTCACAATTTCCCCTTTCTTTCTTTCTCTTGTCTGATTGTTCTGACAAGGACTTCATTGCTGGGTTGAAAAACAGTGGAGACAGTAGGCATCCATGTCCTGCTGCTTATGAGGAATGCTTTCAATTTTCCCTCCATTCAAGTATGAAATGGGCTAAATATTTGTCATGTATGGTTTTTATTATTTTTGAGATATGCTCCTTCTGTGCCGACTTTTTGAGGATTTTCATCATGAAGAGATGCTGGATTTTATCACATGCTTTATTGGCACCTAGTGGGATTATTACACAGTCTTTGTTTTTGCTTCTGTTTATCTAGTGAATCACATTTATTGACTTGCATATATTTGACAAAATTTGTATCCCTGGAATAAATCCCATTGGTTCATGGTAGATTATTTTCTCGATGTGCTGTTCAATTTGATTTTCTAGTATTATATTAAGGATGTTTGCATCTATATTCATGACATATTGCTCTTTAGTTTTTTTTTTGTTGTTGTTGTTTGTCTTTTTCTGGCTTTTGTGTCATGGTGATACTCCCTTCATTGAAGGGTTTCCCTCCTCCTCAGTGCTAATGGAACACTTTTAGTAGAATGAGTACCAGTTTCTCCTTCTAGGTCTAGTAGAATTTGGCTATAAATCCATCTTGTATGGGGATTTTTTTTATTGGGAGGTTTTTAATAATGTTTCAGTCTTACTACACATTGTTGGTCTGTTCAGCATTTCTATTTATACTTGGTTCATTTGGGGGAAGTCTTGTGTTCTAAATATTTATCCATTTCATATGGATTTCTAGTTTGTGTGTTTAGAGGTTTTCTTAGTAGTCATGAATTATATTTTGTACCTGTGATGTCCAGTGTAATGTCTCCTTTCTCACTATCATGAGCTTATCTGAATCCTTTCTCTTCTGTTACTGATAAATCTAGCAAGTTATCTATCAATTTTGTTTATCTTTTCAAAGAACATTTTATTTCATTGATCCCTTGTATTTTTTTTTCTTTTTTTATTGAATCATAGCTGTGTACATTACTTCAATCATGGAGTACAGTGTGCGGGCTTCATATACAATCTGAGATATTTTTATCCGCCTGTTAAACATAACATTCGTGAGATTTTCTCATTTACAGTGTGAAAATATTTGTGTTCTGCATTTAGTAGTTTTCTCCTGACCCTTCAAAGATGCACCTCAAGTGTGATCTCACCCTTTATCCTTTCTCCCCCCACCTTCTCCCTCCCCTTCCATCCCTCTCCCCTTTCCCCATCTTCTTGTGCAATAATTGAGTTGTAGCCTTCACATGAAAGATATAAATTTGCTTCATATTAGGGCTGTACACATTGATACTTTTTCTTCCATTCTTGATATACTTTGCTAAGGAGAATGTGTTCCAGCTCCATGCATGTAAATATGAAAGAGGTAAAGTCACCATCTTTCTTTAAAGATGCATAATATTCCATGGTATACAAGTACCACACTTTATTAATCCATTCGTGGCTTGATGGGCACTTGGGCTTCTTCTATGACTTAGTAATTATGAATTGGGCTGCAATAAGCAATCTGGTACAGATATCTTTGTTGTAATGTGATTTTTGGTCATCAAGTAAGGGAATTATAGGGTCAAAAGGCAAGTCTATTTTTAGATCTCTGAGTGTTCTCCAAACATCTTTCCAAAAGGGATGTATTAGTTTGCATTCCCACCAGCAATGTAGAAGTGTTCCTTTTTTCCCCACATCCATGCCAACATCTCTGGTTTTGGGATTTCATCATCTTTGTATTGTTTTTGATTTCCATTTCATTTAGTTATGTTCTGAGCTTTGATATTTCTTTTATCCTACTAGCTTTGGGTCTGATTTGTTCTTTTCCTAATTCTTTAAGGTAGGACATTAAGTTGTTAATTTGTGATTTTTCTATCTTTTTGATGTAAGGAGTTAAGACTATTAAATTCCTTCTTAATGCTGCTTTTTCTGCATCCCATAGATTTTGGATGCTTGTGTCACATTTTATGTATAGTTCAAAAAATCTTTTGATTTTCATCTTAATTTTGTTATTGACCCAAGAAATGTTCAGAAGCAAGTTGGTTAAATTCATTCTTTTTGATGATTTGAGAATTCCTCTTATATTGATTTCTAGGTTTATTCAACTATAGTATGAGAAGACACATGGAATGATTTCAGTTTTCCTAAATTTGCTGAGACTTGTTTTGTGGGCTAACACATGATCAAAGAATATTCTATAGATGTCTATTAGGTCCATTTTTTCTATAGTTCTGGGTAAGTCCAGTGTGTCTTTATTGATCTTCTGCCTCGATTATCTGTACAGTTTTGTCAGTTTGAAGTCCCCAGAAATTATAATGCTTCTGTCTGTTTCTTTGCTTTATATCTAGATCATAATTTGTTTTTATGAGTTTGGAGCTCCTGTGTTAGGTGCATATATATTTAGTATTTTTATATCTTGCTGAATTGATCCTTTTATCATTATATAATGGCCATCTTTGTCTTCTTTATAATTGTTGATTTAAAATATATTTTATCTGATGTAAGAATACCTACTCCTGCTCACTTTTGGTTTCCATTCACGTGGAATTTTTTTTTCCAACACTTTACCTTGAGTCTGAGTATCCTTTCAAGTTAAATGGGTTTCTTAGAAACATTTTGGGTGTGTTTTTATATCCATTCAGTCAGACTGCATCTTTTAAATGGAGAATTAAGACTATTTATGTTTAATGTTTGTACTGATATAAGGGATACTGTTTTTGCAACAGAAGTTCGTCATGTTGCATGAAACCTAGTTGCTTTGTTCTCTCCCTTTTGTTATTGTTATGTAAGAGTTGTGACCTTTAATTTTCAGATGTTTTTACATTAGTGGGTATTGATTATTGTTTTCCATATACTACATATTTTAAGCATTTCCTGTAGGGGAGGTCCAGTGATAAAAAATTCTCTTAGTGTTTGCTTGTCTGGGAAAAACTCTGTCTCTTTCATTTATGACGCTTAGTCTTGTAGGGTAAAGAATTCTTGGTGGCAGTTATTCCATTTAAGAAGACTAAAGATGGGACCCTAATCTGTTTGGGTTTGAAAAGTCTATGCTGAGAAGTCTTCTGTTAGTCTAATGAGTTTTCCTTTCTGATGAGTAGTGTTGCTTTCATCTGACATCTTGTAAGAGTTCTTCTTCACTTTGACTTTGGATAGGCTGATGTCTTTTTGTCATGGTGATATCTAATTTGCTATGAATCTTTCAGATGTTTGATGATTAGCTTGTGTCTTGACCTCTAAATCTCTAGCAATACCAGAGCAATTTTCCTCAGTTATTCTCTCAAATAGGTTTTCTGTACTTATTGCCTTTTCTTCTTTTCCCTCAATGATACCTGTGATTCTTACATTAGCTCACTTTACATGATTGCATATTTCTCAAAGTAATTGTTCATTCCTCTTGGTTCTTTTTTCTACATTTTACTGACTGAGTATCTTCAAAACCCTTGTCTTTCAGCTCTGAAATTCTTTCTTCTCATTGTCTAAACTGCTGATGAAGTTTTCTTCTGTATTTTGAAATTTTCTAAATAACTTTCATTTCTTTAAGTTATGTTTCTCTTATCTGTCTTTTTGATGAATTTTTTATTCATGTCATGAGGGTTTTTTTGGAGGGGGAGGTTGCTTTGAGTTGGTTTTCTACCATCTCAATTCAATTCATCTTACTTGACATACATGATCTGAATTCTCTGTCATTGCAACAATTTTTTTTTGTTGTCGGAATTTCTTACCTAAGCACTACTATGTCATTTACAGGTGTCAAGACAGATTGTTTTTCATGTTTCTAGAGTTTTTAGGCTGGTTGCTTCTCATCGGGACCTCTTCCCTCAGTTCAAAACAGATAGCAGATATAATACACCTAATTCTCCTCTACTGGGACCTCTTTTGCTCAGTGAAGATGAAGATGGGTCTCTGGATGTTGTGCTTAGGTCCTATTCCAAAAGCTTAGGAGAAGAGTTGATGTACTGTAAGCCTATAAACAGTGCTGCTCAACCCTTTCCCCTGTGGTTGTCACCAGGCTGCTATGGTAGGGTGGATCCATGCTGCACTATGTGCATGCAGGGTAGGGATGGTCTGCTGGACCGGACAGTGCATGGATGAAAGAATTTTGCTGGACACAGCACACATGCATGAGCATAGGCAACAGAATAGGCCCATGGGACAGAGTAGGTCTGCAAAACAGAATGGTCCTTTGCTGTAGAGTGGGCCCAGCATATGTGTGGGATAGAGTGGGAACCTGGGACTCAGTGGGACTGTGAGGCAGGGCACCAATGAAAGACACACCAGGTCCACAGGATACAACATGCACATGTGCAGACCAGTGTAGTGTTGCTGCCACCCAGCACCCCTGATCAATGATGCAGAGGCAGCACTGCAGATGAAATGATTGATTTGAAAGGGAATGGTTGACGCTCACTCAGGCATTTCAGTGGCTGAAGCTTGCTCAGGCATTACAGCAAATTTATTTCTTCCAACAAGGTTTATATAGGCACATAACTTACATAACTTAATCAACAAGCACATGACTTAATCTTATGACTTAATCAATAAACATGACTTAAACCTGGCCCCAGACCTTTTACTGCCTGGTACTTCCAGGTTTATGGATAAATCAGACTAACTGATAACCACTTATTATGTAAAACTATCCTTATCAGCTAAGGTTTAACTGGCTTAACTGATAACTACTTTACCAAAGTTATTCTTATGATAAGTAATAATCATTTAACCAACCATATGGAGGCAGTTAATCATCTTAAGGGAGTAGCCTGGAAAATCCCACCAAGATTTTTCCTTTCTAACTCACAAAAGACTTTAAACTTGCCTTCACAAAATGGGAGACTGACTGACCTTACAAGAGCACAAATGACTGTGCCCCTACAGTGTAGCCACAATTCTATGTGTATGGATGGAGTGGGGTACCCAGAGGGCACAGCACACAAGGTACCTACACGCGGGCCTATACCTTGCAGTATTCCCAAATGCAAAGGCAGTACCTGCAGTGGCTCCTGCCCTGCTTGGAGCCTCTTGGGAATAAGCAGCAGTGAGAGTGGAAGTCTATCCACCTCTACAGTGGGCACAGAGAACCGTGGGCATGTGCTCCCCCTGAGTCCTGCAGGAGGTGCAATTGAGGATTGCTCGGGCCCCACCAGGTACCAGCAACAGGTACCCACCATGGTCTCCCAGTCTTCTCAGGTCCCCTGATGGCAGTGGCAACAACAGCAGGGGTGCAGATTACCTGCCCACAGGGCATGTATGGGCACTAGGCTTCTCCATTTCCTCCCCAACTGACAGAGGTAAGGAAGCGGCAGCAGTCACAGATCTGACCCCTGGACAGAAGTAGCATTCTGGAGTTGGGATGTCATAATGGCAGCAGTCATAGTGCCCAGAACTACCAAATCATCCATGCCTTCTTTATGAAGCAGTACAGCTTCACAACTTCCAGTCAGGTCTCTGTATTGGTAGGAAGGCCTGCTGTAGAGCAAGGGCCCTCTCTCCTCTTTGCTTGTGTAATTATCATAGATAGTGTAGAGCCTGAATATCTAGTCACCACTTTTGATCCTCTCTGTGAGAGCAGCATTGTGATAAAATTCTTTATACTAATGCTTGCCAGTTAGAAATAGAAATAGGAACAATTATGTCAAAAGTAGTAAGAATTGATAAAATGTATTGGAATAAATATAAAAGAAAGGAACTTATCCTATGGGATATAGGGCAGGGAAACAAAGACAATTGAGGAAATTTGAATAAATGAAGGAATTCTTTTCTATATGGAAAGAATTTCATCATAATAATGTCAATCTCTATCAAATATGTACATATATTTTCAACCAAAATCCCACTGTTTTTTAATTGAAAAATAATAAGGTATATGTTTTCCCTGTATAGCTTGATATTTTGGTATATGTATACATTGTGGAATGATTAATACAATCAAGCTAAACAACATATCCATCACCTTATATAGTTGTCTTTTTTATAATGAGAATATTTAAGACCCTCTCTTAGCAATCTTCAAATACATAATGTATACTGTAGACATCATGCTGTATTCTAGATCTCCAGAACTTATTCATACTAATTGAAACTTTGTATTCTTTATAGAACATCTCTCATTTCCTCCCACCTCACCCCTTAACTCCTGGAAACCATTATTCACTCTCTGCTTAATGAATTCAACTTTTGTCATTCCTACATATAAGTAAGATTATGCAGTTTTTGTCTTTCTGTGCCTGGCTTGTTACTTTTAGCATAATGTCCTCCAGGATCATCCATGTTATAGTGAATGACAGGATTTCCTTCTTTTTTTAAGTATTCCATTGTGTGTGTGCACACCACATTTATTTATACATTCGTCCATTGATTAACAGGACACTAAAATTGGTTTCATATCTTGGCTATTGTGAATAATGTTACAATTAACACGGGAATGCAGGTATCTCCTTAACATAATGATTCCATTTCCTTTGGATATATACCCAGTAATGGATTGCTGCATCATATGGCAGTTCTATTTTCAGTATTTTGATGAACTTCCTTACTGTTTCTCATAAGAGCTACACTAATTTACATTCGCATAAACAGTATGCAAGAGTTTTCTCCACATTGTCACTAACACTTACTATCTTTTGTTTTTGATAATAGCTATTCTAATAGGTGTGAAATGATATCTGTTGTAGTCTAAATTTATGTCTCCCTGATGAGCATTTTTTTTTCATTATATCTATTGACCAATTATATGTCCTATGTGAGAAATATCTATTCAAGTTCCTTGTCCATTTTTTAATTGAGTTATTTTCTTGGTACCTGGTTGCTTGAATTCCTTATAAATTTTGGATACTAACCCCACCTTTTTTTTTACTTTTCCTCATTTTTTTAATTTCATATTAATATGAACATACAAATATTTAGTTACATTGTTTTTGTTTCTAAGGTAAAGTTCAAGTTGTATTTGAGTCCTTCACCAAAGTCTGTGCTGAATATCCTTACATTGTTCACTTAAGTGAGAACTTGCCAATCACCCTCTCTCCTCCCCTTTTACTTTTCCCTCTTCTTCCCTCCCCCCACTAGAATATACTTGCAATTTTCTTTTGGATGGGCATGTAATTGTTCACATGTTGACTAAGCCTTATTAGATGTTTGGTTCGAAAATACTTTCTCCCATTCCATAGATTATCTCTTCATCTTTTGGTTCTTTGCTATGCTGAAGTTTTTTAATTTGTTTGTTTTTGCTTTTGTTGACTGTGCTTTGTGAGTTATATCCAAAAAATTGACCCAACCAATGTCATGGAGATTTTCTCCTATGTTTTCATCTAATGAAACAGTTTTAAACTTTTGGGTGTTACATTTAGGTCTTCAATCCATTTTGAGTTGAGAGATTTTTGTACATGGTATGAGATTAATCCAATTTTATATTCCTGCATGTGAATATCAAGTTTTCCCTTCAATCTTTGTTGAAGACCAACTGACTGTAAATATGTGAGGTTGTTTATTCTTTCCAATTGAATAAAATAACTTTAAGATATATTTGTAAGTAAAAATCTTTCAAGAGTTTAAGAAAATCTTGGCAGAAAATCTGAGTACTTTGGAGTTCTAAATGTTATAAATAAATTTTACAACAAATGGAAACTGTAATCAAAGCAGTAAGTTACTGACATAGAAATAGAACCAAATGCAGTCCAAAAACATTCAAACAAAAAGAATTTGATATGGGGCGGCACCTGTGGCTCAAAGGAGTAGTGTGCCAGCTCCATATGCCAGAGGTGACAGGTTCAAACCCAGCCATGGCAAAAAACAAACAAACAAAAAAACTGCAAAAAATAAAAATAAAAAAAAGACGCGAGGGACTATAGCTTTACCTCAGGTGTAGATCCACACTGCAATGTTAAGAAGGGCACAAGAAGCAGGCTACAAGCTCTGTTGTGGCATGTAGCAAATTAACTTTATTTTTAACCACCTTATATACTTTTGTAGTCATGTGGACACTTAATCTATGATTTACAATAGTCATTATTTGACTTTAAACTTAAGTGGCAGATATCCTGTCCTGGAAAACAGCACAATACTTTTTTACTTTTAGGTCTTAAAAAATCTGCATAAAAATAAGAGAGACAGAGCTATAGGAGAACTATTTCCTCATGTACTTAACAAGTTAACCTTGAATGGGTCTTTGACTTTGTTTCTCCACAGTGCTAAGATCTTTAGGCATTTGACAAAAGACATTTTGTCAACCTCTCGACCGTTCCTCCAGGCAAGAACCTAGGAGACAATGGCTGCAAAAGCTTCAAAGTATCTGTTCCCAGAAGACCAGAAAACAGTCTTTATGTTTGCCTCAGGGTTGCCCAAATCTATTGCTTTTTCTGTGAAGGCAAAAAAGCCAGTTTAACCCATTACTGGCTTACTTGAATGAGACATACATGAGACTTACATGTGGGGATTTCTAACCCCACACACTACCTATAAGGAAATGTTAGAAATGATAGAAGAGAGATTTAAAATATGGATGATAAAAGCAATGAAGTAAATTGTGGAGAAAGTGGAAAATAGCCAAAATAAAATCCAAAAACAGAATCAAATAAGAGATAAACGATATGAAGAATATAGGAAGGATATAGCGGAGCTTAAGGAATTGAAACAGTCAATCAGGGAACTTAAAGACACAGTAGGAGGTATCAATAACAGACTATGCAGAAGAAAAAATTTCAGAGGTAGAGGATAAATCTCTTGAGCTAACTCATGCAGTTAAAAAGACAGAAAAAAGAAAGAAAGAAAACAGAATGTTCCCTGACATCAAAAACCTACTAAATCAACTTAAAGAAATGCAAAAGGAAGAGCAATCCATTCCCAAACCAAGTAGAAGAAAAGAAATAACCAAAATTAAATCAGAAATAAGTGAAATTGAAAATGAAAGAATCATTCAGAAAATTAATGAAACAAAAAGTTGAATCTTGGAAAAGATAAATGAAATTTAAACCATTGGCCAGATTCGCCAGAAATAGAAAAGTAAAATCTTTAATAACCTCAATCAGAAATGTAAAAGGGGAAATAACAACTAAAACCACAGAGATACAAGAGACTACTTCTGACTACAAGAAACTGTATGACCAGAAATTTGACAGTGTGGAGGAGGAACCTGAGAAGATGGCCAACTGGATCCAGCTTTCAACAGAAGCTCCTGTTCAGAGGGAGAGAGAATAGCTAGAAAGAATCCAGTATAGCCAAAGGTGGAGAGTTGAGCTGAGTGAGAAGACTGATAACTGCACTACATCTCTGCTGAGGCAAACTCAAAGGAAGAAAATCTCAGATACAAAGCCCATCCCAAAGAAAACTTCAGATGTAAAACCCATCCTGTCCCTTCCCCCAAGAGAGTCACTTGCCCAGGAACTCTAAGAGCAAGCAGCAATCAGAAGACCTTTTGTCTCACCCCATGGGAGTGAGTAATTGGAGGCCTGGTCTCCTTCTCCAGAGATACCCTGCTGTGAGCCTGGGCATTATCCAACCCAGCATGAAAATTCAAAAAAAACTTTCCCAGCCATTTTGAATTCCCAGTCAATACTTCCTGCCTCACCTGGTGGTCTAGAAGCCCAACCCCTGCAGAAACCTGGAATGCCTGCAGTTCTATGCTAGAACTGGGCATTCCTTGGGGCATAGCAGTATAGCTGCATGGAAACAGTGAATTCAGTACCAGGGCTGAAAGGCTCAGTGGTGAGGATGTCTGGCCTAGCCCTGAAAAACTGCTAATCAGTGATGGTCAGAGGCTTGGGACATCTCACAGCTAGCAGAGGCTCATGAACCTTGCTCTGTGAAAGTGCTAATCAGCAGCAGGCAGAAGCTTGGGACACCACATGGTGGGTGGAGGCTCAGGAACCTGACTCTGCAAAAGTCCTAATCAGCAGCAGGTAGAGTCTCGGGAACTGGAATGAAGGCACAGGTACCTCAGTGGAGGCACCTTTCACGGAGAGTGGTGTGATCCTACCTGGGTCAAATTTCAGAGAGACACCTCCCCAATTTGGTGGCCTGCAGGAGGGAGACAGACCTTGCCCTGCAGGGGTGCCAGAGGAACAGTGAAACTGGGGCAGAGGTGCTGTCTCAGAGAGAGAGAAATATTTGCTGCTTTGTTAACCTCTGATTTGGAGCAAACTTGGGAGGAACATTCCCCAGTTTCCAATGCGCACCCAAAGTAGTCAGGCGTCAGCTTCCCCAGCCAACTAGTGGCAAAGTGTAGTGGTCTGGCTGAGGAGGATTGACTCACCTTTGACTCTGGCAGGTGCAAATTCCTGGCGAATTTGCTCATTGGAGGAAACTGGGCCACAGCCTCACTGGGTTATCAGTGTCTGGGTGTGGTGAAGCTGCAAGGTGGGGAAGGAGGCACCTGTTCCCCTGAACTAATTCTTTTGCTGGGCAGGCCTTTCTAACTCCATGGAGCACTGGAGGGAGTCATACTTGAGCTGCCAATGGACCCCTGCTGTCTAGTTGCCAGAGACCTTTTGAACTCTCCCACTTGATCTATGTTTGTGATGACTGGGACAATTGGCTTAGAACTCTTGACCTGGGCCAATCACCTGGGGACCCCCAAGGTTGTACCCTGGTTGTGTTGTAGTGGGAAGGTCTGATTCTCCACTTCCACTTTTTGCCCGTGGGGAGTAGGGTGTCTGAGTTACCTATATTTCTCCACAGGTGAGTTTTCAGCCCAAATCCACTGATTCACTCGGATTAGACAGAGTCTAGCTGAATACAAGACAGAGCCACCTAACCCCATCACACCAAGTAGGTCCCCCAGAGTCTCAGGCTGCAATACAAACGGGACCTTTGTAAAGCTGTAGGGTAAAATGCACAGTCCTAGCTCTTTGGTAAAGGGTTAGGAGCTCTCGATCCAATTTTACCTTACCTACTTCCCTAGCCAAACAGCAAAAATAACCATGGGACAGAATCAGCAAAAAAAAACTCTAGAGACATGAATAGTTAGAGTAGATCAACTCCCCCAAGGATCAACAAAGGAGAAACAATAGAAGATTCCATTCATAAACAAATGGCTGAGATGTCAGAAATCGATTTCAGAATTTGGATAGCAAACAAGATTAATAGAATGGAAGTAAAGATGGAATTAAAAACTCAAGAAGTAATTCAAATGTTGTCTCAAGAATTTAATAAATTCAAAGACAAAATCTCCAAAGATTTTGACACATTGAGGCAAGAGCTTGCAGCCCTCAAAGATCTGAGAAATACAGTAGAATCCCCAGAAATACAGTAGAATCCCTCAGTAACAGAATGGAACAGGCAGAAGAAAGGATCTCTGACATTGAAGGCAAAGCTCTTGAATGATCCCAAATGCTCAAAGAGGCAGAGAAGTGGAGAGCAAAACGGATCACTCCCTGAGAGAGTTGTGGGACCACTCCAAAAGAGCAAACATTCACTTTACAAGAATTCCTGAAGGAGAAGAGGATGTTACTAATGGCACAGATGCTCTAATCCAAGATATAATAGAGGAGAACTTCCCAAGCATGGCAAGAGATACTGAAATTCACATAGTGGATAGTTTCAGAACCTCAGCAAGACTCAATCCAAATAAAGCATCTCCTAGACACATTGTGATTAACTTTGCCAAAGTTAATTGAAGGAGAAAATTCTGCAAGCAGTGGGATATAAGAAAATCATAACCTAAAAGGGTTAGTATATTAGAATTCAAAATGGCTGGGAAACAGAACACTCCTCAATTTATAAAGGAGACCCTAACAGACATGAATGATTTGATATCTTCCAATACCACAAAAGTTGGACATTTTAACACCCCTTTGGCAGTGTTGGATAGATCCTCCAGGAATAAACTAAGCAAAGAAATTTTAGGCTTAAATCTGGCCCTAGATCAAATGGACTTAGCAGATATCTACAGAATATTTCATCCCAACAAAACAGAATACAGATTCTTCTCATTAGCCCATGGAACTTCTTCCAGCATTGATCACATCTTAGGTCATAAGTCTAACCTAAGCAAATTTAAAACAATAAAAATTATTCCCTGTATTTTCTTGGATCTTCATGGAATAAAACTTGAACTTAATAACAACAGGAATCATCATACTCCTATGAAGACATGGAAGCTAAATAATTTTATGCTTAATGATAGCTGGGTCACAGATCAGATTAAAAAGGAAATTACCAAATTGTTGGAACAAAACGATAATGAAGACACAGATTATCAGAACCTGTGGGATACTGCAAAGGCAGTCCTAAGAGGGAAATTTATAGCATTGCAGCCTTCTTCAAGAGAATGGAAAGAGAGAAAGTCAACAACTCAAGCAACTGGGAAAGGAAGAACATTCCAACCCTAAACCCAGCAGGAGGAAAGAAATAACTGAAATTAGAACAGAATTAAATGAAATTAAAAACAAAAGAAATTTTCAAGAGATGAACAAATCAAAAAGTTTCCTTTTTGAAAAGTTTTACAAAATTGATAAACCTTTGACTAACCTAACCAGAAACAGAAAAGTAAAATCCCTAATATCCCTAATATCTTCAGTCAGAAATAATGAACAGACACCTCAGAAATTAAAAAAATCCTTAATGAATACTACAAAAACTCTATTCTCAGAAATATGAAAATCTGCAGGAAATAGACCAATATCTGGAAGCACACCACCTCCCTAGACTCAGCCAGAAAGAATTGGAAATGTTAAACAGACTGATATCAAGTACTGAAATAGCATAAACTATATGAAATCTCCCCAAAGGGAAAAAAGTCCAGGACCACATGGCTTCACATCAGAATTCTACCAAACCTTTAAAGAGGAACTAATACTTATATTACATAACCTTTTCCAAAAACTAGAAAAAGAAGGATTACTTCCCAACTCATTCTCTGAAGCAAACATCACCCTGATACCCAAACCAGGAAAATACCCAACAAGGAAAGAAAATTATAGACCAATATCTTTAATGAATATAGATGCAAAAATATTCAATAAGATCCTAGTAAACAGAATCCAAAAACACATCAAACAAATTATACACCATGACCAAGTTGGTTTTATTCCAGGGTCTCAAGGTTGGTTCAACATACATAACTCTATAAATATAATACATCACATAAATAAAATAAAAAACAAAGACCATATGATTCTCTCATTTGATACAGAAAAAGCTTTTGATAATATCTAGCATCCTTTCATGATCAGAACACCTAATAAACTAGGTATAGAAGGCACATTTCTTAAACTGATAGATCCATCTACAGCAAACCCACAGCCAATATCGTATTGAATGGAGTAAAACTGAAAACATTTCCACTCAGATCTGGAACTAGACAAGGATGCCCACTGTCTCCACTGCTATTCAACATAGAAATGGAAGTCTTAGACATTGCAATTAGGCAAGCAAAAGCAATCAAGGGTACCCAAATAGGGTCAGAGGAGATAAAATTCTCACTCTTTGCAGATGGATATGATCTTATACCTAGAAAACCCCAGGGACTCACCAATAAAAC
>CAUYON010178942.1:0-53617 GCA_963573935.1 Arctocebus calabarensis
AAAAGCTATAAATTGATTTCATAGTAGGGCTGAGTACATTGGATACTTTTTCTTCCATTCTTAAGATACTTTGCTAAGAAGAATATGTTCCAGCTCCATCCATATAAACATGAAAGAGGTAAAGTCTCCATCTTTCTTTAATGCTGCATAATATTACATGGTGTACATATACCACAATTTATTAATCCATTTGTGGGTTAATGGGCACTTGGGCTTCTTCCATGACTTAGCAATTATGAATTGGACTGCAATAAACATTCTGATACAAATATCTTAACATCTTTTTTATAATGTAATTTTTGGTCTTCTGGATATATACCTAGTAGAGGAATTACAGGAATGAATGTGAAATTTATTGAATGTAGAATATAAATGTCTTAACACAATAACTAAGAAAATGCCATAAAGGCTATGTTAACCACTTTGATAAAAATATTTCTAATTGTATTTAAAACCAGAACATTGTACCCCATGATTGCATTGATGTACACAGCTATGATTTAATAAACAAACAAGAAAAAAATCAAAAGAAAAATCACCCCCCCCAAAAAAAAAGAAAACCAGGAAATAAAACTAACACCTTATAGCCACCTAACCTTCAATAAACCAAATAAGAACATACACTGTGGAGAAGACTCTTATTCAATAAATGGTGTTGGGAGAACTGGATATCCACATGTAAAAGATTGAAACTGGACCTCCACCTTTCTCCACTCACAAAAATTGATTCAAAATGGATAAAAGACCTAAATTTAAGGTATAAAGCAATAAAAATATTCAAAGAAAGCATGGGAAAAACACTTGAAGATATTGGCCTGGGGAAAGACTTTATGAAGAAGCCTTCCATGGCAAATGTAACAATAACAAAAATAAACAAATGGAACTTAATTAAACTGAAAAGTTTCTGTACAGCTAAGGAGACAATAACAAAGCAAATAGACAACATACACAATGGGAAAGGATATTTGCATATTTTGAACCAGACCAAAGCTTGATAACTAGAATCTTTAGAGAACTCAAATTAATCCACATGAAAAAAAACAACAATCCCATATATTAATGGGCAAGAGGGATGAATAGATCCTTCTCTAAAGAAGAGAATGAATGGATAGCAAACATATGAAAAAATGCTTATTGTCCCTAATTATTGCAGAAATGCAAATCAAAACCACCCTGAGATATTATCTAACCCCAGCGAGAATAGCCCACATCACAAAATCTCAAAACCGCAGATGCTGGGGTGGATGTGGAAAGAAAGGAACACTTTTACACTGCTGGTGGGACTGCAAACTACTACAACCTTTTTGGAAGGAAGTATGGAGACCCCTCAAAGAACTCAAACTACACCTCCAATTAGATCCTGCAACCTCATTACTGGGCATCTACTTAGATGGAAAAATATCTTTCTATCATAAAGATACTTGTACTAGACTGTTTATTGCAGCTCAATTTACAATTGCCAAAAATGTGAAAACAGCCTATATGCCCTGGAATGGATTAACAAGTTGTGATATATGTATACCATGGAATACTATTCAGCCATTTAAAAATAGGGAGACTTTACATCCTTTGTATTAACCTGAATGGAAGTGGGACACATTATTCTTAGTGAAGCATCGCAAGAATGGAGAAGTATGAATCCTATATACTCAATTTTGATATGAGGATAATTAATGACCTAGTACACGTTGAGGTGTGGTGGAAGGGGTGAGCAGAGAGAGGGAAGGAGAGAGGGGGGTATGGGAAAGGAAAAACAGAGAGAGGGAAGAAGGATGGGAATCTCGGTGTGTGACCCAACTTTGGAGGGCAAGACACAATTATAAGAGGGACTTTACTTAACAAATGCAATCAGTGTAATGTGGTTTCTTGTACCCTCAATGAATCCCCAAAGAAATTTTTAAAAAATTTATAATTATCTTAAAATTAAAATTTTTTAAAAAAGAAATTTTTAAAAAATTTATAATTATCTTAAAATTAAAATTTTCAAACAGCAAAATATATATATATAATAAATAAATAAACAAATACAGGAACACTAACACAAGCTGTTGAGGAAAAAAAAAAAATCCAAGCACAATTTTTGTGGTACCTGCTACCATTGATAAGCAAAAGAAGTCCTTACATAATCCTTATGTGGCCGGTGGGCTACAAGTTGAATACCCTTTCATTACAAAAGTGAAATGAATGGCTTGAGTAATTTGTAAGTTCCTCTTTACCAAAAGTATTCAAGCACACAAGCACAAGCTAGATACCATTTTGCAAAAGACTTTAATATTGAAGTTATTTGTCTGTTCTAATGCCAAAATCCCAGACTTTGTTGAGAGGGGCAGGAGACACCACAGAGTGACCCTAAATGTGAAACAGGGTCTAATGACTGTGATTGGGCTGTGTTTAAGTTTTCTGTGTGTGTGTGTGTGTGTGTGTGTGTGTGTGAGATAAGTTTATGAGAGAATTATTCAGGAGTTGAAATGTAGAACTTAGAAAAATACACTCTTTAGCTTTTTATAGAAACTTAATTTTCAGGTTGCAGCCTTGTTCACCAGGGAATTGCTATGTTCACCTGCCTTTGGCAATAGGTCAATATTTTTTATAAACCTCTTGAAAAGTATTTAATATGGCAGAAAGTGTTGAGTTTTTAGTCCTTTCTCTCTACTTATCAAAGTTTGTTATGGTATAAATTATACCACAAATGTTTATAAGAAAAACATTTTGAAAAAGTTACTTTGGAATCTATAGTGTATTTTTACAGAGAAATAACGTAACTGTAAAAGCCTTCATATCTGAAGCAAAATAATATGTCCTAGAAGATGCATAAAACTAGTCACAAATGGGTCCAGTCCACAGGCTATCATCCAACCAACCCCAACCTTTCCTATGTTCCTGGTACTGTCCTTCTGGATACCATGGGCATAATCCATCATTCAATCTACTCACGTCCTCATTACTTTTTTAGTTTACTTCATGGACTTCAAATAAGATTCTTCTTTCCCAGCAAGACATCTCTATTGAGCAATAAATTACATGACCCTGAATTTAATCCTAGAGAATTAAAGTTCTATAAATAGTAAAAATTAAATTAGGAAGCCACCAGAATGTCCACAATGCTCCGATGTGACTTGAGAGGTTATAAATGGCATTGATGATACAATCTTTTCCCTCAAAAAACCTACAGAAGTGGTATTACTTAAATTCCAAAGTAAGGACTCATGGTTCAAATTTTTGTACGTTCAGAATGACTCCTGAAAACATTACTTTCCGCACACTGAAACATTAAAAGCATCCACCTTGGTTAAATGGTCAAATTTTAAGGAGCACACGAGAAGGGAGGAGACCTGCTAGCATCTCAGATTCATGTCTCTCATCTTAGCACACACTAGGGGCACGACATGGATTGATTGGCAGAAGTTCTCTACTCTCTCTTTTCTTTTTCTCCCTCTTTGTGAGTAAATTTAGCTGAATTAATGTTCAGGAAAGCTGACTATAAATAACTTTATTTAGAATCTTTTAAATAACATACTAGGTTGCTCCAAAGTGTACAAACAAGCAACTGCCAGCACTCACATATTAATAGTTTACTAATTTACTTCAATTCCTATTTTTTGTGTCTATCGCATATCAATTCAATTTCCATGGTAAAAAACTTTTCAACCATTGTCTCCTTCACTCTCTCTCCTTACCTTGACTTATTTTCATTATACTTATCTGGCATTATTGTGCATGTGTGTATTCATCTATTTGTTTCCATATTGCCTATACCTTCATTAAGAATGTAGTTTTTTGAGACAAAAAATGTTGTCAGTTTTCTTTACCACCATACTCTCAATTCTCAAAATACATGCAATGTAAATCCTTAATAAAGATTTATGGGAGGGAGGGAAGAAGGAAGGAAGAAAAAGGAAAAGGAAGGGGGAAAAAGAAGGAAAGAATGAAATAAAAAAGGAAAGAAGGGAGGGAGGGAGAGAGGGAGGTTAGGCATACAGAGAAGGTTTGGTATATCTAAACAAATATTGTCATAAAATATTTCCACTAAGGAAAGAATACAGATAAAATAAATTCTCTAAAAAACTACAAAATTAACCTAAAAATTAAAAATATGAATAGAGCTGTAACAAGAGATCAAATACTAACAAAAAGTTTCCCCACACACAATAAAAGCCATGAATCTACCAAGTGTTAACATTAATTCTTAAAGAATTCTTCCAGAAAATAGAAGAGGAGATAATACTTCTCAACTCATTCTACGAAGTCATTATTAACCTGATACAAAACATTAAAAAAAAAAAGATATCGCAAAGAAAGATAACCTCAGACCAATATTCTTTATGGCTATACATGAAAAAATTCCCAACTAAATAATTCTGTTTGCTGGTACAAACAGAATCCAGAAAATCCTAAAAACAATTGTATACCAATGCCAAGTGAAGTTTATCCCAGGAGCGCACTGATGGTTCAGCATATAAAAATCAATCAGTGTAACACAGCATGTTAATAAAATAAAGGACAAACCATACCATCATCTTTGTTGATGCAGACAAAGCACTTACAAGATCCAACATTCTTATAATAAAGAATTTATAATAAACTAGAAATGAAATGGAACTTTCTCAACTACATATGTGCCATATATGAAAAACTTAACACCTAGTTTCATACTTAGCAGTGAAATATTGAGTGTATTTCTCCTAAAATCAGAAACAAGACATAAATTCACAAATTTCCATTCTTACCACCTCTGTTTAACCTGGTACTAAAAGCTCTAGCAAGAGCAATTAGGCAAGAAGATACAAAAAGCATCCAGATTGGAAATGAACAAGAAAAACTATATCCATTCACAGATGTTATGATACTTATATATATGAAATTCTAAAGAATACTAAATTTAAAAATTTTATATACTAAAATAGTAATAATAAAAGAGATGTTCAATATTGAGAGACAGATCAATTGTTCCCTAACAGTAAACAATGTGACAATAAAATTAAGAGATTCCATTTATCATAGCATAATAAAAGTAAAATTCTTAGGAATAAATTTAACAAAAGTATAAGAGTTGCATAATGATAACTATAAAACAACACTGAAAGAAATAAAATGAGACCTATATAGATTAGAGTACTCTCTGTCTTACTGGATTAGAAGACTTAACTTTGTTATGATGGCTGTACTCCCAAAATTGATCTACAGATTCAGTGCAATCCTTGTCCAATTTCCATTTTTGCAGAAATTGATAAGCTGATACAATTCACACTAAACATGCTAGGGATTTAGAGTACCAAAGCAATCTTGATAAAGAAGAACAAAGTTGGGGACTCACTCCTTCTAATTTTAACATTTATTACAAAGTAGCAGTAATTAAAACAATGTGGTACTGGCATAAGAATAAACATATAAATCAACATAATAGAATCAAGTATCCAGAAATAAATACTTATGTTTCTGGTCAATAAATTTTTTAACAAGGGTTCCAAGACAACTCACAGGGTAAAGAATTGTCTCTTTAACAAATAGTGCTGCAAAGTCTAAATATCAAAAGAATGAAATTGTTTCTCTATCTCAGATCACATGCAAAAATTAATCCAAAGTGCATCATAGACTACCTGTAACAATTAAAATTGTAGAACTCTTAAAAGGAAACCTAGGGGTAAATCATCATGACCTTGGAGTAGGTAGTAGCTTCTTAAATACAATGCCAAAGTACAAGCAACAAAAGAAAAAAAAATAGATAAATTAAACATAATGAATATGGAAAGTTTTCATGCTTCAAGGGATTTCAAGGAGGTAGAAAGACAACTCACAGAATGGGAGAAAATATTTGCGAACCAAATGTCTGATAAGAATGTACATCCAGAATATATGCATTTGAAGAACTCATATATCTCAACAATAGGAGAAGATTAAGATCAAATAAACTATTGACATATTAGTGTACTATTTCCACAGTTAAGGGGGAAATTGACTTATTGAATTAAATATGTCAATACTGTGAGAAAAAGCAAAAGGATATTGGATTCCTTAAGGGTTGAAAATGTGGTATTAACTATAGGGATATGCCTAACACACAAATCTGACATAACAACAGACAAAAAGAATGCACTCAGTGGATTTTTGCCACATGAACTAATTTAGCCAATCATGTTACAATAACAAGCAAAGACAATTACTGGTTTTTGGACAGGGACAACTTATTTCTCTACCCTTTCTGATGGGCATTTGAGTGCTTTACAAGGTTTTCCCTCCAAGCCAATGCTGCTATAAACACTCTCATGCATGTCTTTTGGCACACCTGTGAGTGATTTTTCATGGCATAAACTTAAAAGAGATATTGCTGTTTCTTAGACTGTTTGAATGTTCAGCTTTACAAGGCAATGTCAAACTGCTTCCCAAAAGGTTATTCTAAATCACACATGCTCTAGCAAAATACAAGACATTCTCTGGGTGAGAAAGAGGTAACAAAGAAAATGTTCTCTTGACTCGGAGCCTGTAGCTCAAGCGGCTAAGGTGCCAGCTACATACACCAGAGATGGTGGGTTCGAATCCAGCCCAGGATTGCCAAACAACAATGATACTTACAAGCAAAAAATAGCCAGGAGTTGTGGTGGGCACCTATAGTCCCAGCTACTGGGGAGGCTGAGGCAAGAGAATCACTTAAGCCCAGGAGTTTGAGGTTGCTGTGAGCTGTGATGTAATAGTACTCTACCAAGGGTGACAGGTTGAGGCTCTGTCTCAAAAAAAGGAAAAAAGAAAGAAAGAAATTGTTCTCTCTGTTCTTTAGTGAAGCCCCACTCACTACTATCTTTCTCTTCTCCCCTCCTTTACCTCCCTTCCTTAGAGTTGTGGAATGTAAAAGCCAAAGGGACTTTTAAAACGCCATAGTCCAGTCATTGGACACAGAAGAAATAGGTTCAAAGATGATAAAATGGTATGCCCAACACCATTCAGCTAATTATGCAGGGCACCATGTGACCAGGGTGGGAAAGTAGGTCTTTTAATTTTTATCCTGTTTCCTTTGGTTTTTTTTCCTCAACCCTCTTTCCCCCACCTCCTTCCAAAACTCAGGTGACAGGAAGAGTGGCAAAAAGGAATGGCCATGTTGCATAAATAAGAACTATTTAGGTCATGGTTTTCAGCTGACTTTTTGCCAGGAAGAAGAGAAGGCAACACCTCATAACGTGCCTAACACCTGGAACATCATAAGTAGCATGTAAAAACATGTCTCTAGGTAACAATAAAGTTACTCATTGCTTTGGTTTTTCCTAAGCTGTATAAAGATCTCTTTTTAGAATCTCACAGTGAAGAAGAGCAGCTCAGGAGGAAGAATTTGGCTTTTCTTAGGTACACTGGCCACA
The DNA here is from genome assembly GCA_963573935.1 of Arctocebus calabarensis. Classification (NCBI taxonomy): domain Eukaryota; kingdom Metazoa; phylum Chordata; class Mammalia; order Primates; family Lorisidae; genus Arctocebus; species Arctocebus calabarensis. Next base: position 7,347 of record CAUYON010178942.1, read on the forward strand.
TAAATTTGAATAGAAAATGAACAAAATACAGAGGATATATTTTCTAAAATATGGGAAAATATCAAGTTAAAGAGAAACTGCTGACCTGCTTGGCATGGAAGAGTCAGACCTTGTAGGAGAAAAATACAAATGAGGATAGAAAATATGAAGACATGTGGATTAATGTGTAGTAGTTTAAACCACAAAATATACGGAAGCCAAATACACAGTAGCAGTCTAGAATTAAAGGTCTTACTCAAAATTCAACAGCATTATAATAACAATCATCACATAAAAAATAAAGTATTAAAGAAGGCAATAAAAAAGGCAAGGTCGTATGTGTTCTATTTGGCTCCCTTTTGGGAAAAGGTCTGAGGAAAAGTTTGGAGAAAGATTATCATTTTTTAAAAAATAACATCAATAAGGGGAAGAGTCTGACATGCTTTAAGTCATAAACTTGTGCTTGTGCTTCTCCACCAGGCACCAGTCAAGTTGGTGCAGGTGATAATACCCACAGCTGCCCATCCGTATTTCCTCACCTGCTCCACTATCAGCATGGCATTCTTGAAGGAATGTTAAATTGGGAAAAGATAGACATCCACTTCGTGATGTGTGAAACTTGACTAGAGGATAGAGTATCATGAGCAGCCTGTCCCCTCAGTTATTTTCTCTGCCTTTATCATCACTTCACTGGTGAAAGTCAACACATTCCAGAAAATATTATTTTATTAACATCCTATAATTTTGCCTTCTTTGGCAATAACCTCATTTCCCCCCCCCCCTTTTTTTTTAGACCCAGTCTCACTCTTTTGCACTGGGTAGAGTGCCATAGCATCTTGGTAGCTCACAGCAACCTCAAACTCCTGGGTTCAAGGTATCCTCTTACCTCAGCCTCACGAGTAACTGGGACTATAGGTGCCCTTCATGACACCAGCTAATATTTTCTATTTTTAGTAGAGATAGGATCTCACTCTTGCTTAGGCTGGTTTAACCTTATTTCCAATGGTCATTAACTTGCACAGAATAATCCAAGAACAATGTGTAAATCATGGGGTAGAGATAAAATTTAATACATAAAAATGTAAATATTTCCATTCAAGGGGAAAAAAATTCTTAGTCAGTCACTCTGTTGGAAGCTTTACTATTTATATAGTAAAGCTCATTTTTCCTTGATGGGTTACAAACATCATTGTTTTTATTAGACAGATAAGAAAGCAAGGCTCAGAGATGTTATTATAATTTTTCAATTATAATAAGGTGTATTAAGGGTCATTGCAAAAACTGAATCTGTTTCCTTTGATTCAAAAGCCACTTTTTGTCCTACAGTACCCAGACTCACAAAGGTAGGTCAAAAGGAAAAGCATATTGGACATAATTATTCAATTATTATGTGGACTGGTTTAGAAAGAAACATAACCAAACTTAAAATATTTTTTCTGTATTATGTTTTATTTATATACAGTAGAACCTCCATAGTTGTCCACCTCCCTACCTTAACCATCTCCTTATGTTGACCTAATTTTCATAGACTGAACAGGCATCACATGTTTGTATCAGCGCAGGAAGCCTAGTTCTTTATGTTGACCAGTTTGTTACAGTCTCATAGATGGTCAACTTACAGAGGTTCTGCTGGATATGAATCATATATGTTGAATGAGGTAGCATTTTTAAAAACTTAGATGTGTTGCCACAGAACATCCTAATTAAAATCTGCATGGGTTTATGTACATCAATTAAATAGCACTTTCTAGACTTCCTTGTTTGTTGGGATGGCCCAAACACTGGAATAGATTTTATGTGTGTAATCAAATAAATATGGTCTCTGATTTATGCAAAATTACTCAGCTTAGACCCCATTCTATATTTAAGAGGTGGCAATGGACTACCAAAGATTTTAAACATTTATGCATTCTCTGTGCACTCAGATTGTTCACTTTTAAATAAAACAAAATACTGCAAACAGTGCAGATTCTAGTAAGTACTCACTAAGTTCAGTCATGTGAATGTTTAACACAGAACATGGCCATATGGCCAGCAGGAAGCCCGATGTAAAGTGTAGCTGTCTGTTTAAAATTTGTAAGAAGGGGATAGGGAAATGAATAAGATTATAGGCTATTTTGTTTCACTTCTTTATATATACAGGAAAAAAACAGGTCCTTAGGTGTTTTATGCCCAAACAAGAGATAATCCATCACTTGACAATGTTTCCTTGAACATAATGTTTAGGTATACCAGAAAGCCTATCCCATACTGCTAACCTTCATACAGACAAATGGAACTTTCAAACCTGCTTTAGCTAAGATGACATGATTCAGACTCACAGCTGTAACACCCCTAAAAGTCAGTTTACTCCAGCTATCTCATCTTTAGCTAAATTAACAAGTGTAACAACAGGTCACCTGGGATAACTAGGCTATTACCTAGCTAACAACTAGATTCTTTATATGAATTAGACTGCAGATAGGTCACATTCATTTTTTTTCCTCTGTGATATTAAATAAAACCTCTTTTTAAATAAAAAAAAATGCATGAATAATGGCCCTGCCAACTTTGTGGACAATTCCCTTATGATGGTTCCCAGCACCCCAGCTGAAGTTTATAAGAACTGGCTACTGCTACTGTGTGCCAGTCTTAATGGTTCTCAGACCCTATTAATACAACAATTAAGAGAGCCTTCAAACAGCTCTGTCTAGAGATCTCTCTACATGAGCCAATCCTCTCACTTTAGGAAAAGATAATGTCCACACATTGAAAATAAATGTATTACGAGATGTCACTAAGAACAACTGGGGTTGTTTTGGTTTTTTTAACATAAAATTAATTTTTTTAAATGTTGGGGATTCATTGAGGGTATAAGAAACCATGTTACACTGGTTGCATTTATTGGGTAAAGTCCCTCTTACAATCATGTTTTGCCCCCAAAAGGTGTGGCACACACCAAGACCCCAAGACCCCATCCCCCTCGCTCCTTCCCTCTCTCTGCTCTTCCTTTCCCCACCCCTCCCTCATTCTTTTTCTCTCTTCTCTCCCCTTCCCTCACCCCCACCGTGTGAATAATTGTCATTAATTGTCCTCATATCAAACTTCAGTATATGGGATTCATGCTTCTCCATTCTTGAGATGCTTTACTAAAAATAATGTGTTCCACTTCCAGGTTAATACAAAGGCTGTAAAGTCTCCATTTTTTTTAATGGCTGAATAGTATTCCATAGTGTACATATACCATAGTTTGTTAATCCATTCCTGGACTGGTGGGCATTTAGGTTGTTTCCACATTTTGGCGATCGTAAATTGAACTGCAATAAACAGTCTAGTGCAAGTGTCCTTATGATACAAGGATTTTTTCCCTTCTGGGTAGATGCCTAGTAATGGGATTGCAGGATCAAATGAGAGGTCTAGCTTGAGTTCTTTTTTGACTATTAGTCAATAGCACAATATTCCTCTATAGCAGAAGTTTATTATAAGCATTTATAATTAAGGAAAATAAGACACCGTTAATCAAAGAATATCAATCAAGCATAGTTGATCAGATCTAATTAGACACAAGAATAGATAGAAATAAATATGAATATAATAAATATTAAAAATATTAATATCAAAAATAAATATTAATATCATCATGTAACTTGTCCCCCAAAACAACAATCATTATTTGTGTTCCTAAACAGTAGCAAAGCATTTTCCTTATAATTTTATTTTTATAATATTCAAAAATATTGTATTTTATACCATAGAAGCATACAAGTGAATAAAATAATACAATAAAGGATAGTTTTGAGGTCTTATTTCCTCTTCATCTATATTTGCTTAAATGTTTGAGTCTTCATAAATACAGAAAAAATCTTAGGTTATTTTCACTTAAATGTGTTCTACATTTATACTAAGTAGCTGTCATTCATCTTTTTATTATTCTTTTTCTGCTTTTGCATTTCACTTGAATAAGATATTATTCTGACTTGTAGTACTGTGTTAGCAACTGAAGCACTAAAAATTACTTAATCTTTGTTTCTGATTGCTTTGCCCTTGTGATTTTCTGTGTTATCCTTACTGATTCCAAGCAATTGTATTATGTTGAGAGCCACAAAACATGTCACCCATGCAAAGTGGGTGCAACTTTTAAAATCTGAGTCTCTATCATACAATGCAAAGTCAAACTACCGAACTTTTCACAAATGATGATCAATGTGACAAGCTGGTGACACACTGGACAGGAGGAACAGTGTGACCGGCAGGCCATTTAACCTTCATTATACCCACAGTGCTTTTTAAAAATAATTATGCCATTATGTGCTTTTTGCTTCTACTATATAATAATTGTCTTATATTTGAAACCGTTAATTAAAACAGTTTTTAAGAGCAGGGAATGGGCTGATTTAGAATAAGTAATTTGAATATGCAAAGAGATTCTTTAAAAATATTTCAAGGCTAACTTGGAAGTAATTCTCTTTTGCTTCCACTGCCTCGGGATTAAGTATATGGTAGATAAGGAAGCTTTATACAGGTTTTCAAGCAACAAGCATGATTCTATGATTTTTATGAAAAAATACAAACAATATAAGCAAAGTAGGTCACAGAAAAAATAATTATCATTTCCAAAATATCTTTTGCTCTATTTGTTAAAAAAATTACAAAGCATATTTGTTTCAAATTTATAAAATAATACATTCCATTTCTACATTAAGATTTAAATTTTTCTTAATTTTAAGAAGTATAGAAGTGTAAAAGCAAAAATTAATCACTATCCAGTAATGTGTTACAGAAGTATGCTTTGCACTTACTGAAATCAAATAATGCTATAACAATAAGAAAAAAGTGCCTTTGAAATCTTTAAAATCACCATTTTACAGACACAGGTATGTGTTTTATGGGCTCACAATTTAGTTCAGTGATCTAGAGAATAACAAAATATTTAGGTAAAATAAATCATGTCAGATGTATGTGCTATGAAGGAAAATAAAACAAGGAAAGAACAAATTGCCATTTTAATAGGATAGCAAAGAAAGGATTCACTAATTCAAATGCCATTTAAGTATAGATCTGGAGGAGGTAAGAGTCAAGCCACATAGATACCCTGTGAAGGAGAATTCGAGCAGAAGAAGAATGAGTTAGCAGCAAACCTGGTATGACCCCAGAACAGCAAGGAGATGATTTGGCTCAAATGCCTATCAGCAGGTGATTAAGTCAGAAAGGGGTTGATTGATGGTGGTAGGTAGAGTGGTAATCTTGTGTTCCCTTATAAACTACTCTAAAGTCTTGGGCATCCACTCTGAGAAAAATAGAGACACTCTGAAGGGTTTTATAAATTTTAACAGGATTATTTTACTCTAATGTGAGAGAGCAGATTAACAGAGTCAGAAAGGCTAGTTACCAAATATTTACAATAATTTATAGGAGAAATATTGGTGGCTTAGGCTAGAGAAGTAGCAGTGCAAGGGGTAAAAATTGGTAGAATTCTTACTATATTTTGAAGAACACATTAATAGATTTGGGGAAAATTAAAAATGAGTTGGAAAGAAAAAGAGACAGTAAGAACCACCCAATCTTTCAGTCTGAGCAACTGAGAGGATGTGATTTCTATTAATGGAATGTAGAGATTATGGGAGGAAATGGTTTTGGTGGGTTGAAAATTCAGTTTTAAGAATTTTAAGTTTTGGCTCGGTGCCTGTGGCTCAGCAAGCTAAGGCACCAGCCACGTACACCTGAGCTGGCAGGTTCAAATCCAGCCTGGGCCCGCCAAACAACAATGACAGCTGCAACCAAAAAATGGCCGGACGTTGTGGTGGGTGCCTGTGGTCCCAGCTACTTGGGAGGCAGAGGCAAGAGACTCGCTTGAGCCCAGGAATTGGAGGTTGCTGTGAGCTGTGATGCCAGTGACAGCTTGAGGCTCTGTCTCAAAAAAAAAAAAAAAAAGAATTTTAAGTTTAAACTGTTTGTAAGACATCAAAGCAGAAACACATATTATGCAAGTTGATATGAATCTAGAGTTTAGGTGAAAATTCTGGAGTGCAGACATAAACATAAAAGTCATTAGGATAAAATGCTACTTAAAATGATGACAACAGATGATATCACCAAGGGATTGAGGAGAGATAGAAAAGAGAAAAAAACAGAAGGACTAATTGCTAGGGCTTTCCAATACTGGAGATAAGGTGGAACCACCAAAAGAGAATGAAAAGGAGCAGGCAGGTAAGACAAAAAGTAAACCAGAACACTGTGATTTGGAGCCCAAGCAGTTAATTACCTTCTCAGGGAGTGGTACAACAAAGTCATATCAGAATGAGGTCAAGAAGATCTATTAGGAAGAGGAAACCTAATTGAGCATAACCAGAACCACGTATCTTCATAGGTTTGTATTTTATCAGCCAAGGGGGAGGTGAGAACATGGCTCCCTCAAACATTATTCTAGAGAACCAAATTAGAAAATGAAAGGTTCCAGAACAAGTATGTCTTTTTTAATTGACAGATAAAATTGTATTTATTGTGTACAATATGATTTTTGAAGTATATATCTATATATATAAATGATTAGATTTACCTAGTTAACAAAGGCATTACCTCACATAGATATCATTTTTGTGGTAAGAACACTACTATCCACTTACCTTTCATTTTTTAAGAACATTTGATGGCCAAGAAAGTTACTTTCAGTTCCATATTTAGTTTTCCCTAAACTTTTAATGCGCGACTGAATAAAGTTTGGTAAAATGTTAAAATTTAAAGGTTTCCCACACTGACCTCCACATACACTGCATTTTTAACATCACTAAGTAGTATGAAAGTAGTTTCCTGCTACTTCTTTAAACAGTATAACTAGCTTCCAAATACCATATAATCTTTAGAGAAATGTTATCATCTTAAGTTTAACTAATATATTTGCATTAGAATGCATGTCTAAACCTGGTGATGACTATATTTTCCACAAAATATTTGGAACAGTTGACATAGTGTTACAATAGTATTAGTTATGAATGAATCTGGGTCTTAATAAGATTTGCATGAATCTCTTATTTATGATATTCATAATTATTAATTTCAATTGAATTCAATTTGACTTAGCAAAAAATAGTGCTAATCACTTGGGTATACATTCAAAGATACACTTATAAAGCAAAGATGAGAAAAAAGGGATAACTGCACCGAAGTTGCTGAACATCTACAAGTGACACTTTATCAACAACGCATGCATTAAAATAATAGTAGGGACATATTTCTCAGTTTGAAGGGTTAAGGAAGGCTTCTGAAAGGAGACAGTATTGGAGCGGCATCTTAACACTTTCAAATAAAAGAATTGGTTTCATATTCATGATCTCCCTTGACACTGCTGTTCCTTGCTCAGCCCACACTAGGGTGAAAGCACTCATGGTTAAGGTCACAGGAAGGAATCCTGATAATTTTAATCATGACTTATGAGCTCTCAACAATATGAAAAACAAAGTAACCTTCTCTTCTTTCTTGAAAACTTATTTGTTCACTAATATTATCATTAATTTTCTTTTTTAATAATTAATATATTGTCATGCATGTCTTAACAACGGGAACAGAAGATGGTTTCCTCATTGTGTGAACACCATGGAATGTAGTCATACTGAGCTATGTTTATGGTCTAGCCTACTACACGCCTGGACTGTTTGGTATAGCCTTTTGCTTGTAGTCCACAAACCCTGTATAGCATGTTACTGCATTGAATTATGCAGCCAATTGTAGCATAATGGTTAGTATTTGTGTATCTAAATTTTCTAAACATATAAAACATACATTAAAAATATGGTATAAATACAACAAATGGTAAACCTATGTAGGGCATTTGCCATGAACAGATTTAGCAGTAGCAGATTTGGACATTGGTCTGGGCAAGTGAGTGAATGTGAAGCCCAGGACATCAACATTGACTTTATTAACACTACACTTACGGTATATTAAATTTATAATAAAATGTTTTTTCTTTCTCGAGTAATAAATTAACCTTAACTGACTACAATATTTTTCTTTATAAATTTTTAATTATTTTAACTTTTTACTCCTTAGTAACATTTAGCTTAAAACACAAACACTGTACAACTGTACAAAAATATTTTTCTTTTACTTTATATATTTTTTTCTATAAACATTTTACTATTTTAAAAATTATATTTACCTTACTTTTTAAACTTTTTTGTTAAAAACTAAGACACAAACATACACCTTAGCCTAAGCCTACACAGAGTCAGGCTTATCAGTATTACTATCTTCCACCTCCACATCTTGCCCCACTGGAAGGTCTTTAGGGGCAGTAAGCTGTCATCTTCTAGGATAACAATGACTTCTTTAGGAATACCTCCTGAGGGACCTGCCTGAGGCTGATCTACAGTTAACTTTTTTTTTAAATTAGTACAAGTAGTCACTAAAATAATAATTAAAAGTATAGTATAGTAATATACTTTTAAAATAAATACATAAACAGTAAAGAGCAATTTATTATCATTGCTGAGTATTATGTATTATTGTATGTGCTACACTTTAATATGACTAGCAGCTGAGGAGTTTGTTTCAACTACTACTGAAAGTAGTAGTAAACACTGAGCTGTGACTTTGTAAAAGACATGACGTCCTAGGCTCAGTGCCTGTGGCTCAACAGGCTAAGGCTCCAGCCACGTACACCTGAGCTTGCGGGTTCGAATCCAGCCAGGCCCGCCACACATCAATGACGGCTGCAACCAAAAAATGGCTGCGTTGTGGCGGGCACCTGTAGTCCCAGTTACTTGGGAGCCAGAAGAAGGAGATTCACTTGAGCCCAGGAATTGGAGGTTGCTGTGAGCTGTGATGCCACAGCACTCAACCCAGGGTGACAGCTTGAGGCTCTGTCTCAAAAAACAAACAAACAAAAAAAGACATGCCATCCCAAGGCATCAGGAATTTTATAGCTTGAATATAATCTTATACATATAAAAATTTTTATATTTAATTTTAAATTTTTTAAATTATATGTTTCTGCATAAGATTGGCCATGGTCATCCTATCCATACAATCTTCATTGATTGACACATTAAGTTTACATAAGGTTTACCCACGTCTGGAGGAATGCTTCCTTTTTTTTTTAAGAATTTACTTTTTTAGAGCATTTTTAGGTTCACAGCAAAATTAAGAGGAAGGTAGAGATATTGCTCATATAATCCTGCCTCTGCACACACATAGCTTTCCCCATAAGCAACGTTCCCCACTAGAGAGGTATATTTATTAAAATTGGTAAAACTTCATTGACATGTCATATCCCAAAGTCCATACTTCATGGTAGAGTTCACTCTTGGGGTCGCACAATCTGTGAGTATGGACAAATGTGCATAGGTCATTTCGAAAGTTTTGAAACAAACTTTGTTATGGTTCATTATTTCACTTCCAAGAAACACAGTTGGCAGCTGTGGCACAGTGGCAGATTCACCCACACAAGTTTCAACTTGTTTGGCTTCTCTGTGTTGCTGGGAGGGCTTCATTTGTTTCTGGCTGCATGAATTTTGTTTCTTCACTTTTGTGTATCTCAAAACTTTTGTAATGACCAATGTATAATTACATGTATGCATCCTTACAGTATCATTCAGAATATTTTTATTACCCTTAAATTCCTCTGTGTTTTACCTATTCATTGTCCCCCCCCCCCCGTCTCCTGGCAACCTCTGATCTTTTTATTTGCCTTATTCTCTTTCAATTGCTTTGCCTTTTCCAGAATGTAATATAGTAGGAATCATACACTATCTAGACTTCTCTCTCTTCTAAGTGAGAGGATTGGCTTCTCTCGCTTAGAAATACACTTTTAATATTCCTTTAAAATTTTTCATGTCTGTGATTTCACTTCTTTTTAGTGCAGGACAACATTCTATTAACTAGAACTGAATACATTTCATTGTCTGGATGTACCACAGTTTATTACCTGTTAACCTATTCCATCTTGTTTCCTTCCAAGCTTTGGCAAGTGTGCACAAAACTGCTATAAACTTGGTGTTCAGGTTTTTGTGTAGATTAAGTTTTCTGGCAACTTTGGATAAATATCAAGGTACACTATTGCTGGATCATGTGGTAAGGGTATGTTTAGTTTTATAAGAGACTTCAAAATTGTCTTACAAAGTGACAATACCATTTTGTATTCACTCCATGAGGGACTTCTTGCTCTACATTTCCCTAGCATTTGGTGACATCAACCGTCTGGATTTTGGTTGTTCTAATACATGTGCTATGACATCTCTTTTTATTTTGCATTTCTCTGATGACATAATATATGAAGCATCTTTTTGTATGCTTATTTGTCATCTATAATATTATTGGATGAGGTATCTATTAAAGTCATTGGGCCAATTTTTTAATTGGGCTGGGTTTTTTATTTTCCTTCAACTGTTGAGTTTTAAAAGCTCTTAATGTATTTTGGATAATAGTCTGTTATCAGGTATATCTTTTGGAAATGTTTTCTTTCAATCTATAGCTTGTCTTCTCATTTTTTGACCACTAACTTTTGCAAAATAGAAGTTTTAAATTGTAAGGAAATCCAACTTATTATTTTTCATTTTTTTATTTTGAGTTCTTTACATAATATTAGAATTTTTAGATATTTCATAAAAGTTGCCTGTAAACCATATTTCCTGTATGAAAAGTTTTATAACAATAAATTCATTTCTTTGAAAGTTATAAGGGTATTTGTGCTTTATATTTTGTATATAAGAGGTAAGATAGAGTTTTGTAGGAACTTATGCATGGTTCTAATTTCAAATTTTTGAAATCTATTCAAATTTATTGGAATTCATCTTCCTTTTATTTAAATATCAGGATCTTTCTGCTCATTTTTCTATCTGCTGTGAATTTTATTTCTCTAGATACTACAATGTAGGCCACAATACAAATCTAATTTTAAATAAGCCTTCCCTCATCATGCTTTATCACTATTTCACAGACACTCAGACCTCCCTCCCACCATATTATTATTCTAATCACTTCTTGAAATTTTTTCAGTTACTCATTTTTTTACTAAGGTTTTAGGTCTGTGAGAATAGAGACCTATTCCATCTTATTTATCATTACATTCTCATTTCTTATAACTCTAAGGGATAGTATTCCATAAAGTTTTCTGAATAAATGAATAGTGCTTCTTTTTGTTAAGAGACATTTTCTATAGTTCCCTGACCTTTCTGCTTATTATACAGTCAGATATTGAGTGCCATTTCATTCTGGATATCTTTTGAAGGCCCACCCCTTTTTTTATTCTTTTATTTTTTTCTTTATGAAATAATAACTGTGTACATTAATGAATTTATGGGGTACAATGTGCTGATTTGATATACAATGTGGAAGGCTTACATCAAACTGACTAACATAACCATCTCCTCACTTACTTATTTGTTGTGGTGAGACATTTATACTGTATTCTTAATTGTTTGAAAATGCAACATTATATTATGCATATTAGGTGAGTTCCTACCAAATACCCTCTCTCCACCTGAGCTCCCACCTCCTCTCTCACTCTTTTACCCTCCTACTTTCTGGACTACAGTTATACTTTACTATTTGTATGAAAGTGTAGGTGATTATATATTGATTTCATAATAGTATTGAGTATACCAGACATTTTTTTTTCTGTTCTTGAGATCCTTTACTGAGAAGAACATGTTCCAGCTCCATCAAGGTAAACATAAAAGATGCAAAGACTCCATATTTTTTATGTCTACATAGTATTCCATGGTGTACATATACCACAATTTGTTAACCCATCCATGGGTCAATAGGCTTTGGGCTGCTTCCATGATTTGGCTATTGTGAATTGGGCTGCAATAAACATTCTTGTGCAAATGTTGTTGTTGTAAAATGATTTTTGATCATCTGGATATATACCTAAGTAGAGCAATTGCAGGATCAAAAGGTAGGTCTACTTTGAGTTTCTTGAGAATTCTCCAAACTTCTTTCCAAAAAGGTTATATTAGCTTGCATTCCCACCAGTAGTGTAGAAGTGCTTCCGTCTCTCTGCATCCACACCAACATTTGTAACTTTGGGATTCTGTGATGTGGGCTAATCTTACTGAGGTGAGATGATACCTCAAAGAAGTTTTGATTTTCATTTCTCTGATGATTAAAGATGATGAGCATCTTTTCATGTATTTGTAGGCCATGGGCCTTTCTTCTTCAGGGAAGTTTCTTTTCAATTATCTTGCCCACATAGAAATGGGGATATTTGTTCTTTTCTTATTGATTAGTTTCACTTCTCCGTGGATTGTAGTTATCAGACCTTTGTCGAAATCATAACCTGCAACAATCCTCTCCCATTCTGAAGGCTGTTTGCTTTACTTACTGTGTTCTTGGCTATGCAGAAACTTTTTAGTTTGATTAGATCCCAGTAATATATTTTTGGCATTGCTTCAATTGCCAGGCCTTCTACCTCATAAAATATTCTCCCAGGTCTATTTCTTCAAGCATTTTCCCTGCACTGTCTTCTAGTATTTTTATGGTTTCACGTCTTAAGTTTAAATCTTTTATCCAGTGAGTAAAATTGAAAATATTTCCACTCAGATCCGGAACTAGACAAGGATGCCCATTGTTTCCACTGCTATTTAACATAGTAATGGAAGTCTTAGCCATCATAATCAGGCAAGAGAAGGTGATCAAGGGTATGCAATGAGGTCAGGGGAGATCAAACTCTAACTCTTCATGGATGATGTAATCCTATAACTGGAAAACCCCAGGGACTCAACTACAAAACTCTTAGAAGTTATCAAGGAATACTGCAGTGTCTCAGGATACAAAATCAATACTTACTGTTAAGTGTCTTTTACCTATCCCTGCAATAGTCAAGCTGAAAATATAGTCAAGGAATATATTCTTTTCATAGCAGTACCAAAGAAGATAAAATATCTGGGAATTTACTTGACAAAGAATGTGAAAGATTTCCATAAAGAAAATTATGAAACACTTAGAAAAGAAATAGCTGAAGATGTTAACAGATGGAAAAAAATGCCATGCTCATGGCTGGGAAGAATCAACATTGTTAAAATCTGGAAACAGCCTAAATTCCTGTGGTATACCATAGAATACTATTCAGCCATTAAAAAAAGATGGAGACTTTACATCTTTGGTGTTAACCTGGATGGAAGTGGAACATGTTATTCTTAGTAAAGCATGACAAAAATGGAGAAGCAAGAATCCCATGTACTCAATTCTGATAGGAGGACAATTAATGACCTAGTACCTGGGGAGGGTTGGGGGAAGGAGAGGGCAGAGACAAGGAAAGAAGGATGGGGGGGTCACGGTGTATGACAAATCTTTTGAGGGTGGGGCACAATTATAACAGGGACTTTACCTAATAAATGCAATCAATATAACCTGGTTCTTTGTACCCTCAATAAATCCTCAACAATTAAAAAATAAAAATGTCCATACTACCCAAAGCAATTTACAGATTTAATGCAATCTTTATTAAAGCACCATTTGCATACCTTAAAGAGCTTGAAAAAATAGTATTTTGATTTATATGGATTCAGAAAAAAACCTTGAATAGCCCATACATTACTCAAAAATAAAAAAAAATCGAGAGACTTCAGGCTGTACTATAAATCTGTAGTGATCAAAACAGCTTGATACTGGCACAAAAATAGAGAGGCAGATGTATGGAACAGAATAGAGAATCAAGAGATGAACTCAGACACTTGTCATCACTTGATCTTTGATAAGCCTATCAGAAACATTCACTGGGGGGAAGATTCCCTATTTAACAAATGGTGCTAGGTGAACTGGCTGGAGACCTGTAGAAAAATGAAACTGGACCCTCATCTCTCACCATTAACAAAAATTGAGGGCATTTGTATGATAAAAAGCCTTTGATGACCTTTCTTTCTAGAGCAATGGAGAGACATGTTTATTGTATATTATAATAAAGATAATTTCTATCTCCAGATTGTAAGATAGGCATCTGTACTACCCATTACAAAATATTTGCTCTTGGTTCCTTTCCTGAAACACAACTCACTGTATGTACAGACATCCAACTGGGCCCATGTGCTTTGTCCTTTTGGTATTGGCAGATGGACATTGGCACAAATATGCTGATGCCAATGTTGGTTGCAGTGCTGTGTAGAATACAGTCCTTTTTCTTTGAACCAGGGGTCTCATAGCCTTTCTAAGCACTCATGAAACTGTGGCAGGCAACTTGTTAGCAAGCTGTAGGATAATGTCTCCATCATGACACTTCTTGATCATTTCCAGCATTAGTAGTTGAATGTGCAAGGATATATGAGGTAAAGAATGCTTTATTTTATGAATATACTTAGTCTTAAGGACTTAAGGATCTTGTCCAAAATTTCACAGTAAATAACTTAAGGTTTATGATCTGGACCCAATATATTTTATCTAATATAATTTAATACTAAAGTAAAAGTTCCCAGTGTCTATGTACAGATGTATTTTTAATATTCTCTTTATATGTCTTTAAGATATTCTAAAATTCTCCAGTTACATTCATGTTTGTATGCTAATTGTTAACAACAAAGATGCATGCTATTATTTTCAGCTAAAGCCATTCAATGTTTTATCATACAAAAATAAAAAAATGTTTTTAATTTCCTGTGATAAAATGGTGCTAAAATAGAATCATTTTTTAAGGTACTAGCCAAGAGCTAATTTTTATTTTAATTGTAGCAAAATGTCTATTTAGATATGTTTTTACAAGTTCTATGAATATGAAGCCTTATTTGCTAGTTAAGTCTGAATAAAATACTTCTCTCTAATAGTATATTTTGAAACATTTTACTGAATTGCTACTAAACTCCAGTTGTACATTTTTAAATTAAGGAAATGATTCAGCTAAATCTATTGCAGCACAGTTATCCTATTTGTTGCACTAGCTTAGTAACTATCCAAATTTCCTTGAATTATATAGCCTCAAAATATAACCAAGGTATCCCACCCTAACCATCCATGGCTGAAATCATCCTTAATAATTTTCTCTGACTTGATACATAAACAGCAATATTTTGACTTTATAATCAATCTGGATATGGCTAATAAATTTGGGTTACTCAGCTTTAAAATTGTTTTGTGGACATAAAACTCATTTGACTCATCAATTATGTGGTTTCTGTTGCTGTCGTTTGACTTTTTAGAATATAAATAACTTGCTACATTTAAGCTACTGAGATGTTGCTTTATAAATTTAATCAGCAGAGGGATTACTGTCAATACCTACAATTGTAAAATAACACAATGAGTATCATATATTTCATAATATATTCACTCTGGAGTTAAATATATTCATAAAAACATTCCATAAAACGCACAAATATTTACTGTGGCTTTAATTCCTGTGTGTGATGTATTGCAATGACTTTCCTCCCAAAGAACTGATGCTTTTTTAAATAGGCACCGATGTTCAATGTTAGAGGATAAATAAGTTTCATAGTAAAAGTTATTCTTAAAGAAATATTCATTCTAAATTTAAAAATAAATATGTAATCAATTATTTTGTTACTTGAATAGAGAAAAAAGTCACATTGACTATTGAAATCTTACAAGCTTTCAGTATACAATTCTTAAAAACTAACATTTAGATAGTTAATTTTGCACAAAGAGAAATATTTGTTCAATTTCTTTAATATTTATACATTGTAATATGTAAAACACTTGTCATCATTCACAAAAGTACTCTAAATTTAAAATGTTAGTGATATTCTTCATAGCTGTTTAACCGAAAGATGGTGTAGTTAAAGAAAACAAAAATTTTTCTTTGCCTTTAGTCTTGAAAATAAAAGCAAAATGCTGGCAAAATTTTATTTTCTTTTGTTCAATACTATTTAAAAGCATACAGATCTCTTATTATAGGATGCTATAGTTCCTGAAGCATGTTTTATGTTTTAAAATAACACTCCTCTGGGAAAAAACAAACAAACAAACAAACAGAAACACATACAGGGCACTTATACATATCCAATGAGTATAGATCTTACTGCGTGGAGATTGTCACAGTTCCTGGTTTATATACCCAGAAAGAATTACGTTTCCCCCAAATTTCCATGACTAGTTATTGTCTCAGGCACTGGGAAATAGGAAAGGGATTATTATTTTACCTGCCTTATTCTTACTAGACACACACAGAAACACAAATTTAGAAACACATTACACTCACACATGCATACACAGAAACACACTTCTGCTATTCCTAACAACGAAGACTTATTGAGTATACACTTTGACACACATCGTTCACGAACCACTTTAACTATTAGCACAATAGTTGCAGGCTATAGTGAATTGAGCTCCCCCCAGTCACACCAAAAATAGTCAGATTTGAACTAAGCCTAGCTTCATAACACAGAGTTCTAGCCAGAGCACTTTTTGACAAAAGATTTAGAAAGTTCTACTTTTCAACTTTTTGTTAAAATGTACTTTTCCCTGTAGTTCAGCAGTTAGGGCACTGGCCATATAACATCTGAGCTGATAGGTTTGAACCCGCCTGGGGCCTGCTAAACAACAATAACAACAAAAACAACATAAACAATAACAAAAACAGCTGGGCATTGTAGCAGGTGCCTGTAGTCCCAGCTACTTGGGAAGCTGAGGCAAGAGAATTGCTTGAGCCCAAGAGTTTGAGGTTGCTGTGAGCTCTGACACAACAGAACTCTATTGAAGGCAACATAATGGGAATCTGTCTCAAAAAATAATAATAATAATAAAATAAGTACTTGTCCCTCTGCCAGTTCTAGTTCAAATTTAAGATATCGTTTATATTTAATACTCAATAAATATGAGCATTTTTTTTAACTCAATGAAATACATTCATCCTTCATAAAAATGATTAATAATTCTGGGCATGGTGGCTCACACCTATAATCCTAGCACTCTGGGAGGCCCAGGTGGTTGGATTACCTGAGCTCACAGGTTGGAGACCAGACTGAGCCAGATCAAGAACTGACTCAAAATAGCTGGGTGTTGTGGTGGGCACCTGTAGTCCCAGCTACTTCAGAGGCCGAGGCAAGGGGATTGCTTGAGCCCAAGAGTTTGAGGTGCTGTGAGCTATGATGCCACAGCACTCTTCTTAGGGCAACAAAATCAGACTCTGTCTCAAAAATAAATAAATGAATGAATAAATAAATACAATGATTGACAAAAATTCGTTTTCACTCTTGAAATCCAAGGGCATATTTTTTCTTTAGTTAATATGTGCTCCTTTTTTCTTTAGTAATAAACTTTCTGAAAATATAAAAAAAGAAGTAAAAGGAGAAAAAAATCTTTATAAATTCATAGTGCAGAAAACAACTCACGATTTTTAAAGCCAATTCAATGATGGACTAGAAATGCACTCACTTACTTACAAATTTGAGTATATTCTCCTATTTCAAGTAAAATTCTTTCAAAATGAGACTCCAACTTTTGGAAATACTTCACTTGTTCACTTGAACATGTTTCAATTGTGTGAAATATGGGGCCACAATAATAGCATAGGCTAGAGGAATAAATGACTGAAAATTTAATAAAAAGGTATAACTTTAGAGTATAAAATTATATCTTAGTTTGATGGGAAGAATAAGTTTGAATGACTTATTAATTTTCTCAGCACAAAAAAATGATAAGTAAGTGAGGTGATGAATATGTTAATTTACTTGATCTAATCATTTGGCAATGTATAAAACATAATAAAACACATGACATATATATAGCTTATAAATATATATCGTTGTAATTTGTTCATTAAAATTTAATTCTGTGAAGAATGCTTTTGGTATTTTGATTGGTATGGTATTGAATCTGTAGATTTCTTTGGGTAGCATGGACTTTTCTTTTTATACACAAAGTTTCACTTTGTCACCCTCAGTAGAGTACAGTGGCATCACAGCTCAGAGCAACCTCCAGCTCTTGAACTTAGGTTATTCTCTTGCCTCAGCCTCCCAAGTACCTGGGACTACAGGCCCCTGCCACAATGCCTGGCTATTTTTTGTGGTTGTTGTTGTTGCAGTTTGGCTGGGGCCAGGTTTGAACCTGCCACCCTCGGTATATGGGGCCAACGCCCTCCTCGCTGGGGCACAGATGCCACCCACATGGACATTTTAATATTGATTCACCCAATCTATGAACCTGGAATATCTTTTCATATTCTTGTGTTTTCCTTGATTTCTTTCATGTTTATAGTTGTAATTACAAAGATCTTTCACTTCTTTCATTCAGTTTATTCCTAGGTAATTTATTTTATTCATGGATGTTCTAAATGGGATTACATTCTAATTTTTCTTTCAGATTGTATGTTGTTATATACAAATGCTTGTTTGAGTTTGTATCCTTCAGCTTTACTAAATTTGTTTATATGTTGTAATAGGCATTTGATGGGGTTGTTAGGGATTTTTCCTAAATATAAAATCATATCTGCAAACAAGAATAATTTGACTTTTTCCTTTCCAATTTGGATGCTCTTTAGTTCTTTCTCTTGTTTAATTGTTCTGGCTAGACCATCCAGTATTATGAGGAATAAAAGAGGTGAACGTGAACATCTTTTCCTCCTGGATCTTACAGTAATGTCTTTCAGTTATTCTTTATTCAGTATAATAATAGCTATGTGTTGGTTATACACGCATTTCATCATATTGATGTAAGTTCCTTGTATACCCAGTTTTTTGAGTGTTTTTTATCATGAAAAGATATTGAATGCTATGGAATACATTTTTGGCGTCAATGGAAATGATCACATAGAATAAAAAAATACTCAGGATAGCCAAGGTAAAAAGAACAAAACTGCAGGAATTAAAAGACTTGACCTCGATTTACACTTCAAAGCTATATATCAACCCAAACAACAGGGTATTAATGTAAAAATAGGCACAGAAAACAATGGAACATAACGGAGAACTCAGAAATAAATCCATGCATTTACAGTCAACTTATTTCTGATAAAAATGCCAAGAACATCCATTGGGGAAAGGAACGTCTCTTCAGTAAATGGCACTGGGAAAATAGGATACCCTCAGGAAGAAGAATGATGGTGGACCTCTCTCTCTCAGCATATATAAAGAATAAAATCAAAATATAGTGAAGATGTGAACTATGAAGCTAATAGAAGTAAATATTGTGGAAACACTTTAAGACTGGTCTGAGCAAAGATTTTTTGACTAAAATCTCAAAAACATGGACAACCAAAGCAAAAATAGACAAATGGGATCACATCAAGCTAAAAGCTGCTGTACAGTAAGAGGAAACCATCAGGAAAATGAAGAGATAACCCATATTGTGGGAGAAAAGTGTTTAAGAACAACATGTCTAACTAGGGATTAATAACGAGAATATGTAAGGAGTTTAAACAACCTAATAAGAAAAAAAAATCCAATGTAAAAATGAACAAGAGATCTGAACAGACCTTTCTCAAACGAAGTTGTACAAATGGCCAACGGGTATATGAAAAAGTCACAACATCACTAATCGTCAGGGAAATGCAAATTAAAGCATAATAAAGTATATCACTCCAGTTTAAAGGCTTTTATCCAAAAGGCAGGTAAAAACAAATGTTGTCAAAGATGTGGAGAAAGGTAAACCCTCATACAATAGTGGTGGGAATGTAAATTAGTACAAGCAGTCCCCAGGGTACAGACAAAATATCTTCTGTAGATTTGTTCTTAAGTTGAATTTGTATGTAAGTTGGCACAGGTACTTTCACCTTTCACCTATAATACTCTCCATTTATAAGGGCAAGTCATATATCAATCAGATGTTTGTAACTTGGGGACTTACTGTAATAATCTCTATTTGTCCATCCAAGTTATACGTAACTCAGATGTCTGTAGTTGCAGACTACCTGAACAGATAGTATGGAGAACAGCATAGAAGTTTCTCCAAAAACTAACAATAGGGCTTCCATCTAATCCAGCAATCCCACTGCTGGGTATATATACAAGGGAAAGGAAAAATATTGAAAAGATATGCATCCCTGCACTTATTATTATTATATTCACAACACCAACGATAAGTAATCAACCTAAGTGTTTATCAATGAATGAATTGATAAAGCATATGTGATATGTATACACAAAGGAATATTATTCAGCCATAATAAAGGAAATCTTGTCATTTACAATAACATGAATGCAACTTGAGAGCATTATATTACATGATGTAAGACAGGAATAGAATGAATGTGTTCACTCTTGTATGTGAGAGTTAAATTACTTGAACTCATGGATATAGAGAGTAGAATGATAGTAACCAGTAGCTGAGACGGATTTCAGGGCGGGGTCAATAAAGAGGAAATTACTAATTATTGTCAACTGTAGTCGCCCCAATGGTATATAGAAAAATAAGATCTAGTATTGGCATAATAGGGGGAGTACAGTTGACAATCATTTATTCTGTATTTTCAAATAAATAAAAAGGTGGAATAGAAAACTATTAATACAAAAAAGTGATAATGGCCTGAGGTGATGGATAGCTCCATTACCCTGATTTGATTAATTCACATTGTATGCCTCTGTCAAAATATCACATTGATCTTATAAAGATAGATAATTGTTAAGTACACATAATAATTTAAAAGAAAAACTTTAAGAATTAAAAAAGTTTTACAAAGATGGATCATAAAATGATTAAAGTTCATAAAATCCTCAAAAATACATAAATTAATCATTTTCAGTATACGTAGCACTTCCACACAATAGACACACAAGATTTTAAGAAATGATATCTTTAGCCAAATATCAAGCAAATTTTATACTAAAATACACTAACTATTAATGTATGTTTTGTTTTTTACATTGAAGATGCATCTTACAGCCTATTTTTTTAAAATTTTAATGGTCACTATATTTGCTATATTTTAAATGAAATACCATAAATAGTATTTTTGTATTTATCTAAGTTTAATATTTATCAGAAATATGACTTCTATAGCAATACATTCTAAACTGAATTTGCAGTTTCATCTCAAATAGATACATGTTATATTACAAGGATTAGAAATTTAATATAAATCAGAAGTCCATACAGTTTGAAAAAATTGAAAATTTAGAAAAGTGGTAATGCCTTTCCTTTTGTAGGTTATTTGTGGTGCTTATCACTATTAAAAGTTACTGGCCGAGGAAAAATGAAAAAGTTATTGATTTGTATATAATGTTACGTTTTGAATATTGACTATAGACCTAACATCACCATTTTAACATAGCAAAATTAACTTTCAATAAATAATATAAAAACCTGAAAATAGCTATAAACTGACTTCTGAATGCTTTTGTCTGTTTTTAGATTTTTTGATGTGGGAGAAGCTTAGCTGAAATAAAGATAGAAACACGAAGTTTTCTACAGGCACGAAGTAGTGTCTGTGGTTTGGTGAGTCCTTCACTTAAGTGTATATCACAAAACTCAGCACATCTCACTGGAAAACGTCAAATTAAATATTAACAATGTAAACCTTGAACTAATACAGATAGTAGCTAAATTTCAAGCTGAGTGCTGCTTCAAATATATGCTTATGGTTTCCAGGATTTGTGTGTGTGTGTGTGTGTGTGTAAATATGCTTTAATGCTGTAAAAGTCAGAAACCCTTTTAGTAGAGATGTTAACAGGAAACATTACTATGACAAGAGCTCCCCGCTTGACAGCCAACACATTGTTCACAAAATAATTTTTTATTTTCTTTAGTGGTATGGAGAATCCGAATAGTCAAAGTACACATTCTTGGCTGTTTTTGTTGTTCTTAACTTTCAGAATCTGCATGTGACTCTGATTGTGCAAGAAACAGCAAAGTTTCTGCATTTTTAGCTGTGCTATCGTACAAGTATAGGCCAATATTTGGGAAACTAAAATTCTCCTTATCTTTTTAAGGTAGACCTTCCACATTAATAGGTATTATAATATAAAGGAAGAGATCTACATTAAATAAATTATTCGTCCAGTAGTAATCTGATAGATTCAGATGTAATTATTAAGGATAAGGTATGTTGTAGGTACTCTTTTTTCAGAATGTTGCAAAATTTATTGTTACTAATGTCTGAAATATTCTAAAGTTGGGGTAACAGGTTGCTCTTCCCTCCCTCCCTTCCTTCCTTTCACCTCCCCTTTTCCTCTCATCTTTTCTCCATTCCGTTCTTTCCTCCTTTCTTTCTTTTCATGACATAACTAAATGTGTACTTTGTGGACATCCAGACATCTATAATTGGGTCAAGGTAACTGGTTTTCAGGAGGAGAGAAAACCAGAATAATCTGTGTTATGTTTCAACATAAGCACATGTTCTCTGCAAGCCTCGGGATTACGATGTTCTCTGCAAGCCTCGGGATTATGATGTTCTCATATACCACTGTCTGGGGGTGAGGAAACCATATGCTTTGAACAGAATTTCTAATTGTTTTTACTGTTGCCTCTTACATGTTCCTCATTTCCAATTGACAACTATAATTTCAGGCTATCACAATGATGTTTTATATGTCACAGCACACAATCATCCTTTAATTTGAAGGATTCAAGACATTATAGGGCATTTTTCCTACAAAATATTGTCCATTTTCCAAAAGGATATTTGAAGATTAGATACAGATACAGAACAACCTCTTTTTAATTGAATATAGGAATCTTTTTGAAGTTTCCTTTTGTTTAATAAATTAAGGAATTCAGCTTTCTTATCATGAGATTTTAAGTGCATGAATAAGCGTGTGTCAGTATAACATAAATCTTGCCTTGTATATACCATCTTAAACCTGAGCAAGTTACATTCTATATTAGCTATATTCTAATAATGCCTAGGTAAGGATTTGTCTTATTTTTTTAATTTTATAATATCTTGGTATTTATATTCTTTAAAATAGATTATAAATTATACTATGTCTTATTTATAAGTATCTTCTGATATTTAGTTTGGTAATCAGCATTTAAAGGTCAGATTACCTCCAAATCAACTATAAAATCATATTTTATTATTAAAAAATGTGGATATATTGTGGTTATGATGATTTTAAGATATTTTGTACATTGCCCAAAATGGTTGGCACTCTTTATCCTAATCCCTTTATTATGTCATAAATCGAGTGTTAACTATCAACAAGGGTGGTAATGCAAGGAGCAATAACTAAGGCATTTACAAGTTAACAATTCAGAGAAGGCTTATAACATTTAGGAAAATTATAGTAGTTAAGGAATATAAAAATAGGTATTTTGAAAATAATAGGTCCACGTGGTATTGAGTAGAAATTAAGTACATAAAAATTACTGTTCTTTTTTCAAATAAGTCAGAAATTTAACATAAGAACACAATACTATAGAAAATTAAGTCAATATTATCTATAAATCCAACTGAAGAGAGTAATTATTGTTGATACTAGTCATATGATGTGATGATTATGTTTTATCTAAGGAAGATATATTTTGATGAAAGTTACCTTTTGAGAACTGTAGTGGACGTTAATGGCTGTGGTCCTCATGCTAAGCTCATAGACATGGCTTGCTTACCAGCAGAAGTAGCAGCAAGTTGAAGGGCACCCCTGTGCATCTGTCTGGGAAATGTTTCTGATTCTCCCTTCTTTCTTTATGCCATGCCTATACAGAAACTGCATTGGTATCAATATACCAATATCAATATCAATATATCAATATCGTTCAATTTTTATTTTCAATATCAATATATCAATATCGTATCAATATATATATCAATATCGTTCTAATTTTTATTTTCAAAAAACTGGTCACCCCACATGATTTTATCGTATCTGTTTTCTTTCCTAGCAAATGTGTATATAGCACTTTATTATTGAACAAAGAGACTATAATGCAGAACTGGAATCATCCACTTGCAATCGTCACACATAGTGGAGTGTCTGTGCAAATACAAAGGGAAAAGTACAGTGCAAGATTGGCTGGCTAGAATTGAGGGTTGAAAAGCAAGGAGGATGAAGATAATAGAGGATAGAAATACCTAAGACAAATATTAGAGTTAGTCTAATACTGCTATAGCTTATTCACAGCAAATTATTTTCAGAAAAACACAGGGGCATGGAAGGTGGCAAAGGAACAGAAGTTACTCTGTGGATAAGTTAAATAGGAAAATCGACCATTGGGAAGCAGGGACAAACTTCTCTGGGATGGTGAAATGGTGAAGCTGGAGACATCTGGTAGGGCGTGGAAAGAAAATGATGACAATAATCAAATCTTAAAAAATTAAAAAATGTAGTTTCTGTTCATTTTCATAAAAGCAATACGTATTTTCTAAAAGCTGGATAATGTACTCTAGCAATGCAGATCTGCTTACTGCTAAGAGAGCTAGCACTGTGAACCTTATCAGTTTTGAAAGGAAGGCAATTGTGGGGCCTGCAGTGAGTGAGTCATGGCAGAGTGGCATAATGGCCGGAGAATTCTAATGGAAAGACTCTCCACCACCTCCAGGTATTGTAAACCTACTCACAGGCAAACATGAAAATGAAGAATTCAGTTGCAGAGCGAAAACTGAAAGATTTGACAGACTAATAATACAGCAACTGAATGTAAGTTTCTTTGTGTTAATTATAACTAATAACATAATTCTGTTCCAAAAGTCCCTACTTCCTAATTTAGATATTTCCAAGAGTGCAAGAGAAAGGAGCTATATTGATGAAAGTAATTACCTGGTAAAAATTATTTTGAAAAGTTGTACTGAAATGAATATGGATCAATAATGCAATTTGACTACTGAAAAGGCGAATGCAATCTTAGGCTTCATTAATTGAACCAGAGTATCAAATCACAGGAAATAATAGTTTTGCTGTACTTGAGTTTATTAAAAATTAGTTTAAAATACATGTATCTCTAGGATTTACACTTAGGTGAATAAAAAAATACATGCTAGACTGTATCAGAAAGAAGGGGGTGGAAATCATATAATAAGCACAAATGTTTTCTCCAGGTGATTATCTAAGACACTTTGCTTAGCTTTACCTGGAATAATTTTTCCTCAGATCTTCCCTGAAGAATACAGCACTTTCTAATCATTCAGGTCTCAGCTCAAATATCACCTCCTGTAAATGAGTGCTTTGATTGTTCACTGTATTTAATGCGTTTCCTTCTCAGGGCAACATATTCTCATCATGTTGCTTACTTATCTTCACAACAATGCACATTATTTAATATCTCTTTATCCAGAGAATATGCTTTATGGAAGCAGAAAATTTTTCTTTACTATTTTCATATTTCCAGCCAAGCACTGTTTCTGACACACAGTAAACTATTGATATATATATGATTAAAAATGTTTTAATAGATTTTATGTATTTGGATCAGAAAAGTTTAAAGGAAAATTCAATAGCTAGATTGAAATAGTCTGTATTATTTCAGAATATAGTGGGAGATAAAGGTTTAAATTTGAAAGAGGCCATATTTCACTTCAGTTCAAGAAACAGCCAGCTTCTATACAAGTGAAATATTCAACAAAAATAGTTGCCTTATCCAGAAGGAAGTACACAAAGAATTTAAGCAGAAACTACCTGTTTACTTGCTAATTAAGCTGTAAAGTTCTGAGAATGATATAGATGGCCTTTAAGAGCCCTCCAAAGTCTTAGACCTTAATGTTATACACAATTTGTTATACATTTTATTTCAAGAATTATTCAAATGTTAGTAGTGTAATATGCTTTCTATTACCTTCACATAGGCATTTTTTAAGAACAGGACTGTTCCAAAATATATTAAGGAGAAAAATTCATCAATTTCATGCAACAGAGGTACAAAGACTACAATAAAAGCAAATATTCTAGAACATATCTAGAACTTATTGTTCTATTAACAAAAATTATTAATAAAAATTCTATGGGAGACATAACTGTTCTCCTGGATACTATAGTAAATTTTCTAAAATTAAGAACTATGTACCCATGTTGTTTAGAAATCTATTTTAAAATCCATTTGTTTCTTGTTGCTTATAAAGAATATTTACAGATGTTACAACTACTCTATTAAAGGTAAATAATTATGAGGTACATTTTATTTTCAGATATTTTTATTTGGCTTTAAAACATACTTTCATTAATCACAAATATTTCTGTTGTAACATAAAATTACCTGTAACTCTTGAAGCATAAAATAGAATTTACTGGCTCATGTACTTAAAAATCCCTGATGTAGACCTGCTTAATTAAGGGGCCCACTTTTTCTTTTCCCATTGCCCAACTTAACATTGTCTCTTGTTGGCTTTAATGTAATGAAGGCTATCTCCATAGAAATTATAAAAACAGTTCTTCCAGCTTAAACATCGCAGCAAAAGGGAATTCACCTTTCCCAACAGCTTCAAAAATTCTTTCACATTGACTTTCGTTGGCCCGCACTGGGTTGAATGCATTTTTTTGAGAAAAATGCAAACCTTAGCCAATCCCTGTTCATCTCCAAACTAATACTTTGGACTGAAAAGTAAGTGGTGGGGGCATTGGTCTAAAACAATAATTGACTTTGTTACTAGAAGAAGCGTGGATGGTGTCTGGCAAGTGAAACAGCAGCCATTCATTACTGGATCTCATCTTTTTCATGTCGGGAATTGGAAAATAATTCTGAGATTACCTAACTCATGGCTCTACAACCTTACTTTGAAATTCTGTTCTTTATCCTTCTCATTTTAATTCTTCATTTTAAATCAGTTCTTGATTTTACTATTTCCTGATACAATCTTCCTTCCCTCATGGGTTGTTTCCATTTCATTGCCCATTTGTGGTTCCATCAGGCTTTGTTTTCTTAATGCACAGTGATCATAACCACATAGCCATAAAAAACTGGAGGAGACTTTTCTGATGTATTTCTAAGACCTTTCTGAGAAACCACCATTCCACTGACTGTTAAAGACTTGAGGTGAATTTTAACATAATTATTTAGAACAGTATCTAAAATATTCTTCTCAGTTTTTTTGATATTATTATCTTGAACTCAGCGCTAAGTTCATTTTACAAATCCTTTTTATTAGAGTTGTCCCTGTGTAAAATATTTTGGTATATACTAAAACTGTCTCTGCCTCTCCAAGGAGAAAAAGATACCTGAAATTAATGTAGATGTATGTAGACAGATATGACAGCTAAGCTTTGAGATGTCACATTTAAAAATTATCAGGTTATAAGGACAAGTCTTAAAGCTCTTATAAATATTGCAGTTCTTTACTATGGAAATCATTAAAGTAGAATACAACATATTCTGTAGGAAATTTATCCTTAGGCATCATTTTCTCCCATTAAGCTTTTTCAGATCACTCTGAAGCAGAGACAAACAGACACAAACCCCAAACCAGCTGGTCTCTCTCTATCCTCACAACCTCTCACCATGTGGTGTAATTTCCTCTTAATTTGCACATCCTTTCTTCCACTTCTTCATGGACTGTTCATGACCTAGAGGAATCTATTATTTGTTTCTATTTAGTGTTCTTTGAGAATAAACCAAACTTCTCAGTTGTAAAGATTAAATTAAAAATCTTGAACTGATTTTATCACTGAACTTCAAATAATTTTGGTTACCCTAAAACGTAGGATTCCATGGTTTGTGTTCTCTTTAGAAAAAGCATTAAGACATTAAGTGTGATGATGGGTAGCACTAATCATTAAGGAATTATTTTTAATAAATGTACCAGCTTACCTCTATTCCTGAAGAATAAAGAAAATGTAATAGTTATACACTTCAGGTTGTTTTTCTGCAACTTCAGAATGATGTTAATTTTTGTACTTCATAGCATTCTCAACAGTAAATAATGTAATTTGTGCTACATATTAAATTCTTAATAGTACTAATTTTTGGTATTTCTTATCTGAAATCCACAACCAACTAAATTATTATACTAACTCATCAACATTCACAGCAAAATTTAATGATTTAAAATTTAATGAGAAATTAACTTATTTATAAGAAATTATAAATATTTCTTCTTTTTCTTCTGAAATGATTCACATTTTTTTATATTAAAAATGTAGATTTTTCTACAACAGGTGGGTTTGCTAAACAGTAATTTATATAGGCTTTATGCTCAAAATTGAATTAAACCTCAGTACTCTATAATTTTCTGGATTTTATATAGGTCCTTCCTCATGTATCAAATCAGATCATAATGGGAATCTTTCAGACACATCTGCTGTCATAAAGACAAGGTTAAGCAAAAGTTGTTCAGTGGCAAACTCGTTCTGCCCAGTGTCAGGCCTTATGTTCCTGCAGTATGGATGCTGATACCTTCCACAAGGCTGTGAAGACTTTGTTCATTTTGACTTTCTATTTTTCTTCCAAAGCACATGTTATTTATTTCCGTGTCATTAATTTTCATATTTTATTTTAATTCTATACGTAGCATCTTCTTGTTTTGACTCTATTTGCCTTGAGGATTTTTTTCCATCTTCCATCCTTTCATCAATCCTCTCTGACTTCTGTTCCTTAACAAAAACACATATGCACGTGCATACAATACTCACACACATACACACAGCCCAGGTTAGAGAATTGGTGATTGTTTCGTGAATGAGGCCATTCACTAAATTTGACAAAGAACTTTGAACTTGCCAGTAAAGAATCTCCCAAATCTCTCACAAAAACTAACATAAAGCATTCTATTGCCAGCTTTGGCCATTTTTTTGCATTCTCAAATCTCACCTATAATCTCAAAATTATGAAGAATTTATTGCTGTCTTCCTCATTTTCATTAAAAATTAAACAAAATGAGCATTCATTCAATGACATTGAGAGAAGCATGGAGTAAGATCCTTGACTGGGGAAAAATGAAATTGGATAAGGTTGAGTCAATGGGACCCATAATCCTATTTTGAATAAAATACCAAATAAAATAAAGTAGTGAATGATGGTGGCCAGAGAGATTAGAGAGTGTGCTCAGTATGAAAAATGCTCAGTACAAAATTCCATCACATTGTTTTATATTCTTGCATGAAATTCCATTCAAATAGGATGGTGAAAACTATAGGCCTATGTGTTTCGGGGATAAGAGAGCAGCCTAGAGGGATAATCAGGAGACAATTATTTATGAAAACTTATCCCAAAAATACGCCTCTATGATTTACATATTTTAGTTCGAATATAGCTTATCACAATTACGATACGTTGGACTTCCATTATTAGCGTCTGCTACTTGTTTCGTTTTTTCATCAGTTGAGTGTGGGGCAGCAAGCTTCTAGGGTCCTGCTGACCCATATCTCAAAAACTTTTTTCCTCTTTTAATATTAATAAAAATGTTAGGTTATATTTATATAATATCAACCTAAATTTCTACCTTATTGAATAGATTTTTGTGAAGGCATTTCTGGATTTAAGGATTTTTGTCATTGTCAGCATGAAACTATCGAAGATCACTCAAATCATAAGTGGAACTCAGTTAAAAACCAATCAGTGCAGAGACATTATTTGTCAGAACTTTCTTTTTCAGAAATTTTGCTTGAGTGAAAAACAGTACAATGATATTTTTAATAATACACTGGTTTAATATTGTTGACAGCGAAAATATCATTATGAATACCTTCTAATATACCATAATGGAAGGAATACTGTAAAAGTAACAAAGCTACTGAAATCAGACTCTATTCAAACTCAATTGAGAACCTGTCCATTTCATGCCCCCAAAGGGCCAACAAACACCACATTCCAGAATTATGTAATGGAATACCCAACCAAGCAGGACTTGTAAATGAGGTGTCATAACCTCTAGCTTACAAAGTAAACTGGAACAACTGACAAATATGGTAGAGATTAGAGACTTTTCTTCTGACAGTAACATCAGAAAAAAGAGCTTTAAGAAGACATTGACTTTCAAATCCCTAATGAGATGGGGCATAGAAAATGGTGCCAGATCCACATCTGGATATAGAGTGTTGCTGTTTAGCAGTTCTAATTGCAAAATTAAAAGAACTAAACTGAATTTCAGAGTTTATCAGGAACAAAGGATGTTCTCACTCTAGAAGAGAGCCATCTGATCTAACTTTCAGGGATTTTGCCCATAGAGCACAGGAAGAAGATTAAGGAGGGAATTCTAATGTGGAAAGGCTGAGTAAAAGGAACATATAAAACCAGGAGCTGAAGTGAGAGTTATAAATGATCAGCCAGGTGAAAAGGCATCCCTCATATCATGGGAAGCATCCTAGCTCTTCAAGAAAGAGCTTTAAAGACATGCAAAGCATAGAGCAATTCAATGCCAAGGAATATCAGTAACTGTCAAGAAACAAATCCCTGCCCTTCACCTCTTTTCTCATTAATCCCCCTCTGCTTCCTTTAACCCTGGAGCAACTTAAGGCAGCCCAGAGAGGAATGGAGAGGAATAGGAATCTAGGCAGGGAATAGAAAAGCAACCCTGCATTTAGCCATGTCCTTCTGCAAGCTTCCCTTCTGGAGGATTGTTTGTTGAAAGGGACATGATTTAATTTTTAATAAAATTCTTGAATGAGATCTTTCTCGCTTGAGCAAAATAATGGAGAAAAAAGAGCAGAAGAATGTCTCAAAAATTCCTTCTAGGTCAAGTTCCATTTTCACAGAGTATTTCAAAATGAATATGAGAGAGGCAGATAATAAATGTGTTTTTTAAATTATATCCTGAAAGTTTCTGGTTGTGTCCTAGAAACTTCACTTGTTCACTAAAGTATCCCCATAAATAATTTTAAATTATAAAGCATCGACAAACATATCTTTATGTTATTATTGGAATGGAAAATCTAAAAGGTCAAGCATTATCATGAAATTTCTTAACAATTTTTATGAAAAAAACATTTTTATTTTACAGAATCAAATTTGTTTCAGGGGAGGCCACCTCTTAGGAAAGATTTAGAAATATTCACAATTAATTGAAACAACTATAAGATTGGGATGACTGAAAGCTAAATGAAATTGTCAGTGATTTTTGCATCAAAATTCACCAATCCTCAAGATTGACTATTTTATTTTTGTAGTATCACTTAAAAATCAATGCTTGAGGGGAAAGTCCATTAATGAGTGAATGAATGAATGAGTGAATAAATAATTGAATACAAGAAAGAAAATCTACATGAAATTTGAGACCAACATCTGAATAAACTTGCTTGGTAGTAGCTAATTTATTCTTATTAAAAAACAAAAAACAAAAAACGGTGACTTGTGTTTCTATGACCTGAGCTAATGAAAGTAGCAAGGATGAAAAAAGTTAGATTTAAATAGATTCATAAACATCATATTTGAATCTATTCAGAGTATTTGATGCAGCTCAATTAACACTGTGAACTCTCTCTTTTTTCTTTGTTCTGAGAGTAATCTGAACTTGTGTTACTGTGAAAGCAGAGGGGAAGAATTCTCCTTTATTCAACTGCCATGCTGGCTGAGTAGAGAAATACAGGGGATACAGAACAGGGTTTTACAGAATCTGGAGTAGATGCTGTCAAGCCAGAATATGAGGTGATTTTTTGAGAAGTACCCATCAGCACTGGTTCCATGCTTGCTCCTGGAAATGGGCAGGAAACATACACAGGGAATGAATGTGTGAAACTTTGTTTCAACAGCAGCTCTAAAGAGAAGTAAATAAAAAGCATGAAAGCTGAGGTGTCTTTTCCATATTTAGCTGTTCTTTGAACTCAGTATTAATAAACAAGTGAACTGGGTAGACAAAGGTAATCTCTAGGTGTAGACGTGGAGGAACATTATTTTCTTACATGGACATTTAATGGGCATTTTTAAAAATGAAATATTATGCTTAGAATTAAAGAGAATGTGTGTGTCAAATACAAAGCATTGCAATAACACACTGGACTAACATTTATTTAAGCTGTTATTAGAAATTGTTTTACAAGTATTGATTATATCCTATTACCACTCCATTTTTCAAGCTTCTAGAAATTGCTATAGAAAGGTTGACTAATTTTAAGTGATTTATTTTTCAAAATCCAGTAAATATGATGTTCTGAGGTACCTTTTAAAGTTAGTAAGTATTGATTTCATTTGAATAGCTGTCTACTGTTCACCTATTTTTGGCTTATGTAATTTTTAGGTACAAGAATATCAAAGGCTGGAGTTTGTTTTTACAATTTTCTAATTGTAAATATATAATTTTAAAGAAAAATAGCAAACATTAACTGAACAATGAGTTTGACGAAAACTGTCAGATGGCATAGCAAGTGGGCATAAGAGAAAATAAATTCAGGCTCTGGGAGACTATCAGTATTTTCACACAATGGATATTATATTGAAAGTGCAGCAGGAGTCTTAGTACTCACTCAGGCTTGCCTATTATTAGGTGAGGATGGCAGGTGTATGACAGCTTCAGCCTGATCACAAGGACTAAATTTAAATATAAAGGCATATTTCAATTCTTCTGAGAGATGCATTGTGGCAGTTGGAGAGCAGAGCCTGAGCAACAACAGTGAAGAAGAAAGTGACTCTGGGCAATTAATCACACCTGTCAAGGAGCAGTCAGGAGGATCTGTTGCATTTGACAAAATAAGGGATTCCTCATGCCCACGAAGAACAGGGCCTCCACGTCTTACTGTACCGTTGAATATGTTCTCAGCAGAATGACTTTGGGATCAGACACTAAATGGAGAAATGGAAATTCAATAAGTATAAATTAATTCATGATGTTTTATAATAATATTGTTGATTTTACTGTAATTTCAAAAATCAATAAAACAATATACAGTTATGGTTTTTATGTATAATTGCAGAAGAGTATTTTTTGTGCCTCTTGGCATTTGGGGGTATTTTTTCAGCTGTACATTAGCTCTGTGAGGCTGGAGGGAGGCGGTGCCTTCCGGTTTGTCTCCATCTCTGCTGCCTTTTCTATTTGAACTCATTCTTGTTCTTCTTTTGGGTCCTGCGTTGTTAAAACCTCGATCACCATTTGCTCCTCATCCTTTCCTTTCCCTAGCATTTAGTCTTTTCATAATTTTACCAGAATGGCTTATGACATGTTTATTTCTGCTCCACTTCTGGTTCCTAGTTTCTATTCCTTATCATCCCTTCCACAAAATTTCCAGGGTTATTCACTAAGGTGGAATACTTTTCTGCTTAAAAGAAAGACCTTGAATATCAGCATGAGAGAATCATATTTTGATATTTTAAGACGTGATGAAAGTACATGTTTTAACATGAGTACATTATATAAAATTAAAGATATGTAATTAAAGAGTCTAGATTATTATACAGTGGTTTATTTTAAACAAAAACAGTCAATTTTGTATATCCTGTGAATATAGGTGCAAAGAAAATGCTTCAGCATATATAGTATTTACCACTTATCCCTAAGAAATGAACATGTATTATTTTTATTTTATTTTATTTGCAGTTTTGGCCTGGCCTGGGTTTGAACACGCCACCTCCAGTATATGGGGCTGGAACCCTACTCCTTTGAGCCATAGGCGCTGCCCATGAACATACATTATTTTAAAAATAGAATGCCCCCTCTCATGCTCAATTAAAGGCATGACAATTTTTGTTTTTTTTAGACAGTGTCTGACTCTGTTGCCCCAGCTGACGTGCTTTGGCACAGCCTTGGTGCTCATAGCAACTTCAAATTCCTATGTTCAAATGATACTCCTGTCTTAGCCTCCTGAGAAGGTGGGACTAAAGGCACCCACACAAAGCCTGGCTATATTTAGTAGAGAGGGAATCTTGCTCTTGCTCAAGCTGGTGAGTATATTATATAAAATTAAAGATAATATAGCTCAAGCACTCCTTCCACTTCAGCCTCCTGGAGTGCGAGGATTATAGGTGTAAGCCACCATGCCTGGCCTGTGACATTTTTCTTAAGGACATATGTACAGCATCTAAGATACTCCTGAATCTTTCCTAGACAGATTTCTCAGCTCAATACATTGTAAATTCTCTTCATCCCCTCCCCTGCCTACAGTTTGCTCTAGCCAAGTTAGATACTTCTAGAGAAATTTATGCAGTTTCACGAATTTCTCTCTTTTGTATGTACCATTCCTTCTGCCTGAAAATTTCTTCCCTTTTCAATTTGTTCTTAGAACTCTTCAAAATTTATAGGTATGAAGATGTCCCTAACTTTACCAGGGAGAATAAATTGGATAATGTGTTAAACATAAATATATCTAAGAGTTATCAATTATACATACGTTGGTTTTTAGTTTTCTTGGCTAATTGTTGAATTATGAGCTTTCATAGACTGTATCTTCCGTAAATTGCATTTTCTTCCCTACTATATTCACAACCTTGCATGTAACAAATATCTTCAAGAAATCTTTATTCAATGAATGTAATCAGGCATGTGAGAGAGGGAGAAGAGCTGAAAGCTTTAACTTCAAACTGTTAGGAAATTATTGCATTTAGATCTTTGTATTATCTAAGATCTCATTTGATTTTTAAATTTCACTTTCATTCTCTTTTTAAAATATTATACTCGCCTTGTTTCTTACTCTTTCTGATAATTCCCACATAAGATCATAGTCAAATACAGACCCCTCAATGAAAAAAATTCTTCTTTGGAGCAGAGATTGGCCAGGTTTCTATGCAGAGGGAATCTCCTGGATGCAAAAGCTG
Organism: Arctocebus calabarensis; assembly: GCA_963573935.1. NCBI lineage: Eukaryota > Metazoa > Chordata > Mammalia > Primates > Lorisidae > Arctocebus > Arctocebus calabarensis. Next base: position 41,727 of record CAUYON010178942.1, read on the forward strand.
TATTATGCAACAATGGATCATGACTACTCAGTCTTTCCCCACTAACCATCTAAACCCTTATTTCCTCAGAACTTCTCTGTTATTAATGGGAGATAAGCCTGAAAAAATTGGGGATTATGCCTAACATTCTAGATGAATAAAAGTTTAAACATAAATGTATTCAAGAGACATTTATGCTGCCTCATAGTTTCCTTAGACTTTCATATTCAGTAATTATTTTCCTTGAAAGAAAAATATTAAATGATAGGATTAAAAAGGAAGACAATAGGTGGATGAACAGTATTGGGGAAAGACTTTAATTTGCTCATGGCAGTTCTTATTCAGCCCAGCAGAGTTGTGACAGAGAATAAAAACTTCAGTAGATGGTTGTTGGTTGAAATAATGAATTCTACCAATATTAGCTGAACATCTGTTATCATCAAGCCCCTGTCTAGGCCTAGGAATTCTTAATTTAATTAAGAAATGCTATATACTGGTTCATTTATTCCACAAATATTTAACAAAACATATAGACTGTGCCAGACACTGAACAACAGTGAGCGGGTGGGGAGAACAAACCAGCTATGACTTCTGAACTCAAGGAACTTCCAGGCTGGTGTGATGATAGAAGAATATGTAAGTGTGATGAGCAGAAATTGTCAAAGTATTTAATTTCATCTAAAAAATTGAAATAATGTTCAGAAATTTTTTGAGAATCTATTGATGGATATGCCATGTATTTCACACAGATGTGTCAGTGATGCCACCTTGTTGGTTTGTTATATGGCTCTTTATTCCTGAAATGCTTCCTATAATTTGCAAATACTGAAAAAAAAATCAATTATAATATGTAATTTTATTTGGCTCTGCTCTGCACTCTCAGCCAATACCTGGTCTAGCTTGCTGTCTGTAAGGGGATTTATTATGATGTGTGGTTTACATTCACTAGGACCTCTCTATCTGCCATTTACGTTATGTTTTGCTTAACATTTATGACTCATATGTCTGACCAAAAAAGTGATGATGCTTAACCAGCTAAAAATACATAAAAGATATATCACATGGAATATTAAAATTGAAGTCATATGGATTTCAGAAAATCATTATAAGTGATTACAGAAACAGATGGTAAAGATTAACATATAATTTAGGATGTTGGCTAGGTTTTCATATTAGGGAAAGCATCAAGAAATTTAATGCCACCTGAAAAGTATGGTCAAAGAATCATGTAACACATATTAATGGTTGAAAGATGACAAACTTAACGATTGCAAGTTTATTGTGCTATAAACACCTGTGGTGGGCTGCAAACATATTTCCTTGGGGATTAGGTCAAGAAAGCCCCATAAAAATATGGTACAGTTAATAACAACATGTTTGGAAATACACCCTCTCCCATCCAATGGTTGCACGTGAGAATAATCACCTTTATGATTCTTGTATGATGACAGGAAAACTCATAACAATAAATGATATTTGAGTTAGATTTAGAACAAGTTGTTTTTCAACAGGTAGTCAATAAAGAGAAAATTGGTCAGAGGAAGCCATCCATATATGTAGGCCATATTCTGAGTCTTTAATGATACAGGATAAGGCTATGACCAGGAAAGGATTTCTGGAAAATATAAGAAATTAGAAATTTATTTAAAAAGCTTAGAAAGTAGTATTGCATTTTGATGTTATTAAGGCATATATAGATATTTTAATTAGTTTTTATATGAGGTTGAAAATATCAGTAATATAATCAAATGAAAACAAAGAAAGAAAACTGGGTATAAGTAGGCTTATATTTGACTTAATGTGTACTTTTCTTATCTTGTTTTATCAATTATTTAGTGTTCAGTCTCAAAGAAATAAGTAATGTAAACGATGGTATTCATTTTGTTAACCATAGAGTACCTAAAATCGTTAGTTCTATTTAACAATCAAAATTTCTTACCTCTATCTACCCTACTTTCAGTCCACAAGAACTCAGAAGCAATAAGTTTAAAAGGTTTTAGTGTTGATTTTCTGCTGAGCATATTAAGGAGTGGCATGCAGAAAAACCAGACCAGATGAAATGGCATAGAGACATGTGTTTCTAGAGTTGCTAGCCAGGATTGGAGGGAACCTGGTAGAGTGGGCTGACGTTCTCCAAGACACTTTGACCTCAGTGCCTCAGTCTATTAGCCAGTTCTGGGGAAGACAGCAAGGCTGTGAGGTCAGACTCAAAGCTATTACCAAGAGGCCAGAAAGCCGGTAAAGCTTTCATCAATTTTGTAGGTCTGGGGACAAAAAATAGAGTTTAGAGTTGCAAAGGCAACCAAACTTTAAAGGCCAAGAATTCAGAAATTAGGGAGTAGAGAAGTAAGATCAAATATTGTGATTTTCCCCCTTTATAACCTTTATTGATATCTTAAATGAATAGGAAAAGAAGTGAAGAGGCTAAACATACATTTGCTCCAATATATCATATAATTTTGGACAACATTACAGTGTGAAACAGAGAGAAATTAAAAAAGAAAAAAACATGGAGGACAAACATATCTAGAAGGGCTCTGGGTAAACCCTCCATGATTTATCTCAGCTATTGACTGGTAATGTGCCCCAAACTAGCTGCTTAACAAAAAGGTAGAATGAAACAAGATAAACCGATTTGGAGCCTCTGCGATTATTAAATTATATCACGATCAATTTAAAAAATACTCATCATATCAAGAAAAATAAATGTCAACAAAACATGACCTAAGGAAGATCTGGTCCTTTACTAACATCATCAGGGGGTTGTATCTGGGTAAAGTGAGCACATATTCGTAAGCATAGCATTCAAAAAAATAGATGCTTTAGGGAAGACAGGAAGATGATATAAGAAACCATGGTGCTCTTCATTGGAAAACTGGTCAGAAAACAGGGAAAGAAGCAGCAAATATGAAAGCTACGTTAACCAGTTTGATTAAAATATTTCAAATTGTATATAAAACCAGCACATTGTACCCCATGATTGCACTAATGTACACAGCTAGAATTAAAAAAAAAAAAAAAAAGAGGAAGAGGAAGTGGCAAATAGGCCCCTCAAGTGAGGTCAGCCAGAGGGCGCAGAAGAGTTCTCCTTCTCCAAAGAAAATGTCTCTGACCCAGAGACGAGTGGGAGTGGCTTCATCAGGGAAGAGGGCGGGGAACCAGACTTCCAAAGGATTGCAAGTGACTCCCCTTCAGCATCACTTGGCTCGTATAAAATGAGAGAGTTGGTAGAGATGATCATAATATATGTTTAGAATTTTGTGTTTGACAATGTTTTCATCTATTTTGTCTCTCTATAATATGTTATGATTGAAACATGACAGACATTAAAAGTGTGCGCTTCAATCACAATGTAACGGTTCTTGAGAACTGATAAATACGCTCTATGGGATTATTATGGCTATGACTTTCTATAATTTGTCCTCGATGAGAAGGAAGTATATTTTTAAATTAAAAAAAGATCAAAACTTCGAAATGTTAATAACATTGAGGAATTATACAAGCTGTTGTAGAAGTCACTCCTAAAGCCACTATATTTAAGGCAAATAGGAAATTGTAGCTAAATGTACCTTTATTTACAAAAGTTTCTGGATTATAGGTGTGAGCCACCATACCCAACCTTACTTATTCAGTTTTAAGGTAAAACTTACTTTTTTCTTACACATGCATGCACCCACATATAATATGCCATATATTTAAATAATATACAATGAAATTAGGTAAACAAACACAATAAAATCAGTTAAAGGATTTCCTGTAAATGCGTGGATGAGAATATTTTTGAAAGTAGTTTTGTCAACTGAAAAAATCAGAGCAATGTGCAATGTGGCGCTCCTTGGTGAAGGCATAATTGTGCTATGACCTTCGATAGGTTTTGAGGCCACAAAATATATGTTCTTCAAGATGAAACAGGTTAAAAAAAGGAGCTTAAATCTTTTTTGGCATACTTTAAAAATGAATGTAATGTACTATATATGTGTGTATGTACACACATACGTATTAAAAATCTATGAAATGGTTCAAATAAAATTCTGATGACTAAAGACATAACCCTTAAATAGATATTTCTTGATTTAACAACGAATTGTTAATTAGGTTGACATGAACAAAAACCATTAGAATATTGAACATTATCATACTTTCTGATTATTTTATACACTAGTGTACAAAATATATCTTTTCCATTAAACACGAGCACATTATTCTACATATACATTCATAGACAGACTCAACAATATTTTTTAACTTATTAAATACTTATGATGTGACAGGCATTGTACGGGCATGGCACAACATAAATAAAACAGACAAATTTCTATTATATGGAAACTTTGGTAATAGACAACTAAAAGACTATATTGAAAATAAATATAAATTTTCAACCTAAAACAAGTCCTGTGAATGAAATAGAAGGCAGCGGCTGAAGAGAATGTGGACAGACAGAGGAAAAGATGATGGCACCAGGTGCTATGGAACCTACTCCCTGAGGTTGTGGGATGGAAGCTGAAGCCTTTTGGAAACGGAAGCTCTAACTTGGGTCAGTAGGAGAAACACAGTTCAGGTCACACCAGAGTTTGTCTGTGCAAGGATATATTCCTCTAGAGAAAATTGGGAAGTCAATTAGAAATCACACATGCATAGCCTTTAAGGGGATTTTGCAAATGCTAAGGCATATAAGTTTTATTTATTTATTTTTAATTTAATAATATTATGGGGGTACAAACATTTTGATTACAAGAATTCTTTGGTATAAGTTTGAGTCAAAGTTATGCCCATCACCTGGATAGAGTGCATTTTACCTGTTAGATGTGATTTTACTCACCCTCTCTTTTTCTCTCTCCTGTTTGATTTCTGTTTTTTACTTCCCTATGTGCAGGTGAGTATTGATCGATTAGTTCCAATCTCATAGCTAGTACTTGTGGTTGTGTGTTTCCATTCTTGCAATACTTAACAAAATGATTTCTTTTACTGTTTTTGCACAAGTTTGGGGGGGGTTTAAGGAGGTGGAACATAATCAAAGTTACGATCTGTAACTACAGTTGCTATATCAAGACTAGATTGTAGGGGTAACAAAAGCAAGGTGTTAAAAAAGATTTTGCTTGTGATATTTCTTGTGAGAAATCATAGAGATCCAAACAGTGACTTTGGCAAGAAAGACGCAGAGAAATTTTATGTATGTGGACTTGACATTTGCCGATGGACTTGATTTGGAGAGATTGTGGTTGGGCAAGGTGGAATAGAACAGAATTTAAAATAATTTCTATGCCTCTGTCTCATTCACCTGAATGAAGGTATTTTCCTTCTATTTATTGGCAGAGAACATAATGACAAATGACTTTTAGAGAAAGCAGAGTTCAATTATAAATGTGATAAGTAATTGAAAGCCTTAACTATGGGTAAGGCAAGTTGACAGTTGCATTAATCAGTTGAGACCCCAGAGAAGCTCAGGTAGGAGATACATTTGGAAGTTTTTAGGATATAATTCTTATGGAAAGCCTTATAAAATTTGTGAGTTCACTTGGGAAGAATCTGTAAAGAGAAATATGCCCAAGATCAACCCAAGATTCAACCTGTCTGACATTTAGTGCCCAAAAGAAAGCCAAAGAAAAGCAGTAAAATAAGTTCCCCCAAAGAAGTGTTTTCTTATAAAAACATAAGTGTTATCCTCCAAGAAGGAGTGAGTAGACAAATCAGGAATTTTCTCAATGGACAAATAATAACTAAAAATATCCAATGTGTTTGGTTAAGGTCTTTAACAATAGCAGTTTTAGTGGTGTCCTTGTAGTAAAAGTCAACTGGGAACAATTATAGATTTCAGTCTATAATGCTCCCTAACTCACATGTGACATATTAGAGATCTGGAAAACTCTTTCGATTAAAGCAAACAATTTTAATGCATCACTGAGCTGCCCAAAAGTAAGAAATACAGTGTGATTAAGAATGAAATTAAAGCAGGAACCTCGGGAGGTAAATGAACACCAAAGCTAGTTTTCAGCCAGAGAGTGTTTCCTGCCAAACCCTGGAAACTTGAGGATTTGCTTTAATGAACCTCATCGAATATTAGGGCATGAAGAAGACAAGATAAAACTGGCCAAGATGTAGAATGGCATTGTGCAAACCAAATCCTAAGAGATTAATGAAAATAGAAAACTATTGGACCAAAAGGCACGGATTGGAAAATTTACAAATCTTGACCTTGGCAATGAAAAGAGAGAAAAATTCCACTGTGCATTTAGAATCAGAAGATGGCTTTTACATAGGTGAAAATCCACAATGATAACACAATTCAAAATTTATCAAGTAATTAATGTACTTTAACACAGTGAAAAAGAAAAGGCAAGGATCACATCATTAGCTTGATAAAAATGAATATAAATAATATAAGTCAATATTCATTCTTTATAAAATTTTTAGTAAATATTTTGAAAAGTGTAAAATTTGTAGGAAGCAAATTATTACACTTGACTATAAGATGATAAACGAAATCCGTAAAAGGCAGAAATATAACTTCTTCAAGGATTGGGAGATTCAATATTGTTATGATGCAAATTTAACACATTAATAATGTCTGGCTTCAATTCTAGGAAAATGTTCAATATGGCTTGTTTCCCTTAATTTTACATTTTCCCTTTTTTAACAACTTGATTATAAAATTTATATCAAGGAGCAAATGATCAAGAATGATTAAAAGCATTCTAGAAAAAGAACTCTGTGCAGAGATGTGCTTCCCAGATACAATCAGCAGCTATAAAACTGCATTAATTAACACAAGGGAGGTTAGCACGGCAGAAACTGCATAGACAGAAAGAATAGATAAGAAAGCTTGGACAGATAGCATAGAAACTGGGCAATATGCATATGGAAATTTGATTTGAGAAAGAACAAGAGTGGCAAAGTGATGGAAAAACAAGAGACTCATCTCAGTCTGGCCGGTGTACTGATAATGATGAATTATTAATGGTTTGGGGTGAGAGAAATATGAAAAATTATTTCTTTCTCTTTACTATGTTTAGATAAGATTTTCCTAAATAGAAACAATAAGCAAAATAGCAAATATCATTAAAAAATAATGAATAAATTATGAGGAAGTAAAGATGTATAAATAATTCTTGACATCTGGTTGTGAAGAAAGCATATAATTTAGATACTAGTTTGAGAAATGTAAGGGCAAGGTAAAATTAGTTTTGATGTTGGAATCTGCAGCATTTTTATAAGCTGATGGCAATGATCAAGTAAAAAGTGAAATCTTGCTGCTGTAGGAAGGTGGGGGATCAGTTACCTAAACGTTCGCCTGTACAGGGATCTGTTAATCCTCTGAAATGCATTATAAAAAAAATCACAGTTAAAATATAGACATTGTGACTTTGGCCTGGACTAGCACTGGGTTATTAACTAGTGTCTATATATTTCATAAGGAAGAGAAATTGGTAGAAAGAACAAGAAAGCTAAACTATTTTGGAATCTTTTTGACATACAAAAACATAACACAACCATCAGTGTAAAACACGTAAACATGGATATAATGAGATCACAGGAAATAATTTGTTACCATTTTACTGGGTTTTTGTTTGTTTGTTTTTTTCTATGAGGAAAGTATTTTTCTTGAAATAACTAAAGAGTTAGTCTTTTAAATTTTATATTCATAGGATGAGTAGTGGATTTAGTGAACCACTGAAAAACATAACAAATACATGAGGTATGGGGTAATGACTAAGGTCAAGGATATTTTAGTTCTGCCTTGGTGCAAAACACTGTATACCTATCTCTGTGCTTTTTGTACAACTATACAGGGTTGGTTCTAATTAGAGAAGTAATTTTTTAAAAAAATCATGGTTCTAATGTATATTTATTAATTTAAAAAATATGAACAAGTAAAAAGAAAAAAAAAAAAACGATACACATTACCACTGTTCACCAAAATCTGGTCCTGTATTTCTGGGTATATGACAGGAGAGGACTCACTTCTTTACCTCCTTTACCTCCTCTAGTTGCGAATGTGATGGTCTTGGCCAATCCAATGGTAGGAGGAGCTGGGTGTCTTAACTCTGACGGAGGGCCTCGATCCATTTTTCCAGCCTGACTTCTCCCATGTTGTAATGATTCTGAAAGCATATGCTGATGTGGAGGTATCATAAACTCAGAGGAAAAATATGTTTTTATTGAGTTAAGCTATGGTAAACTTAGCGTTTTTACCATAGCATAATCTGGATCCTTTTGAGTGAATTAAGAAGCTCAAGACAAAGTCAAGCAGAAAATTAAACCCCAGGAGAAGTAAAACAAAATATAAATCTTTAAACTATCTTTCAATCTTAGGAAGAAAGGCGTTGACTATGTAAGGTAACTCTAGGAAATGCTACATCATGGGTCATGGGATAGCTTGAGCTATTTCTCTCTCGTTAGTGGGACTGGCTTTCCATGTTACCATCTCAGTTATTTGTTATCAATCTCTTAAAAATTTTATCTATAGGTCTATACCAAAGTCACCCCTAAAGTCACCATGTGTGAGGGAAATGGGAAGTTGCAGTTAAATGTATCTTAATTTACAACATATTCATTACAAAACTTTATAAAATATTTACAAGATATTTTCTACATATTGGCCACCTCTGTATAAAATTTTGTAGTATGTTGTAAATAAATGAAGACTCAGCTACAATTTCCCATTTTTCCTCTGTCTGGCAAATTTAGGAGCAATCCTTGGGACACCTATAATTTTTGCTTCTTTGTTTTTGTTTTAGATTTTTTTTGTTGTCTATTTTAAAGATCTTGGCTACTATGGGTCCAGATAAGCTGTGTCTAGGATTTTGAGTTATAAAAAGAATTATGACTGGAAAAGTTTCAATGTATTATTTTGGAAAAATAACATTTTATTAATGCTTTGAAATGAAGAGATCTTTTAAAATTTATAGAGACTGAAGGAAGGTCATTAAAAATTAAATAGCTGGAGGGCGGCACCTGTGGCTGAAAGAGTAGGGCGCTAACCCCATATGCCAGGGGTGGCGGGTTCAAACCCGGCCCAGCCAAAAACAACAAATAAAAAAAAAAATTATATAGCTGGTACCTATTCTAAATATTTTAAGAAAATATAATATGTCATTGTCATTTGTGTTGTCTTTGTTATTTTATTTTAAGCAACTGAGTTTATTTTACCCATTTTTTTAAAGGCTTAAACTTTACAACTGAAAATAATTCCTATGTAGTGCCAAGCGATTTCAAAAACTGAATCTTTATGATGGGGAAGACACTCCTGCTTACAGTAATGGGAGAAGATAATTTGTCAGTGAATTCCAGGCATTTCTTTTAAAAAAGTCTTCTAACCGTCTTTCTTGTTCCACTCCCTATTAACTTTTAATATTAAAACATATTATGATACTGTTTTTATTCCAGGAATCAGGTTACAGAAAACAATAGGCCAGATTAAAGTATCACAACACTGTTACATCAAATCAAATAAGAAAATAAAGCTCTAAAATTCAGGTTATCATATTGTCCTTACTTTGACTTGCTTGTCGGAATTTATTGAAGAAGCCTTTTAAACTTCATTAAAAAAAGCCTCATACCAGTTAATGATGGTATGGGAGAAAAGGTTTTGCTATGTTTAAATTCCATTAGAGCATTGTGGGTTTTCACTTCCTAAGTGGACCTTTTAACTTCTGAAGTAAATCCTTTGAGGTCTACGCTTCTTTGCTCTCAGCACAAATATGATTTCCATGACTAAGAAAAAAATATTTTCAGACCATAGTAATCTTTAAAACATACATCAACAAAATATTTTCCTATCATGAATATATAGCTGAAGTGTACTTTAAAATTAAATTTTATAATGTATAAATTTCCAATGACATGAAATACTGATAAACTGAATATTTAATCCATTGCATGTTTTTCTTCATTTTATTTGATTTATTTATTTATTTTTATTATTTTTTTGTCTTTGCCGTTTTTGGCAAGGGCTGGGTTTGTACCCGCCACCTCTGGCATATGGGTCGGTGCCCTACTCCTATGAGCCACAGGTGCTGCCCTTTCTTCATTTTATTTATTGGATGAAGCACTAAATAATAAGAAAGCAAGTAACTCATAATAGCAGCATAATAAAAAGAAAAAATATAAGTCATTTTAAATCTCATGGAATACTTTTTCCCAAATTTGTTGCTAGATTATAATATAAATGGATTAAATTTTAGAGCCCCACACGACGAAGTATGTTTGACATATGTACAGTTATTGATAAATGAACACTAGATAAATTTATGATTATGTAAGATCATAAAAATGTTTCTGTATGTGGTAATTGTACTTAAATTCAAAAATTGCACTATCAATACTCTTGTCAAGGATTACATCATTCTGATTCACTAACTTGACACAGTAACTTCTGGTTAGACATGGCTCATTGATCGATCACTATTTATCTCCTCTCCTTAGGAAAACTCACTTCTGAAAGATAGGAATTAAAAATGCATAAAAACTCATAAGGTCAAAGACAGCAGATAGCAAGAAGGGGCATGGTTTCTCACTTAGCTGACTTATAGCAAAACACCTGCAGGAGGAATGGCAGACACAGTGCCTGGGACTCAGGAGCTCCTGAGGACTTAAGTTAGTGACAGAGGTGTAAGTAAATGGGGAGCTGAAAACAAGAGATTGTTGAAGAGTCTGTATTTGGACTGCTCATTCCCATGTCACTTTCTTAAAATTTACACATCCTTCAACACTAAAGTTTTATTTACTAGAAAAAGTCAGTACTTGAGCTATAAGCACAGAAGAGAAAAAAAGGGTCAGGCTTGGGGCTATAAACAGATTCAAGAGAAAAATAGAACCCAGGTCCCTTTCTAATTCCTGAGAATAAATGCAGCAGTCTGGTAATTTATCCACACAGCAGGAAATGAAAGATGCCACTAAGGACAGAAATGTTCATTGTATCTCATCCCACAGTAAAGGCCTTCAATTAACAAATTCCTTGCCGAAAGCTCCCAGTCAACTTCAAGGCTCTCACTTTTAGTATTAATAATGCGACAGTCAAAACTATCAGACTTTTGAGGAAAGCCATCAATCTGAAAACAAAGTGATGAAAAAGAACAGAAAGTGAAAAACAGAAAAGGAAGCCTGTGGACAAAGTAGAAAGTAACACTGAAACAAAATATGAGTAATTGCCATATAAGGACATGAGCAGATATTACATACTTTACTTAACTGCTGTGCTCCAAGAAGACTCAAAGAAAATGAAAGAGGGCTTGGATAGCATAAAAACATTTAACTAATGAGTTGGAGGGTAAAGTTGATAACCTTTTCCATTGTGACCTGGTTAGAGAATGCGTCCTACACCGGCAGCACACACAAGGTACAGAGAAGCAAGAGAGAGTTTCAGTTCAATTCAGCCATTTCTGTGTTAAGAGAACTGGCATCCTAAAATTTTTCAGTGTACATCAAAATTTAACTGATGGAAATGATACTTAAAGCAATCCTTGAAAATTGGAATAACGAAAATCAGATTTTCTAGTATTTAGCTTACTTATTAGACACTTATCTATATACATTAGTGAAATAATATTATAATTTTATTTTTAAAATGTGTCAGGTTTTAAAAAAAATTGTCAGATTTGATATCAGAGTTTTTGAAGTGTTTTTTTAAAAAATATTTTCTACATTCTTGGCTTGGCGCCTGTGGTTCAACGGGCTAAGGCGCCAGCCACGTACACCTGAGCTGGCAGGTTCGAATCCAGCCCGGGCCGCCAAACAACAATGACGGCAGCAACCAAAAAATGGCCCGGCGTTGTGACGGGCGCCTGTAGTCTCAGCTACTTGGGAGGTGGAGGCAGGAGACTCGCTTGAGCCCAGGAATTGGAGGTTGCTGTGAACTGTGATGCCACAGCACTCTATCCAGGGTGACAGCTTGAGGCTCTGTCTCAAAAAAA
>CAUYON010178943.1:0-40186 GCA_963573935.1 Arctocebus calabarensis
GCCAGGCATTGTGGCGGGCACCTGTAGTCCCAGGTAGTCAGGAAGCTGAGGAAAGAAAATCACTTGAGCCCAAGAGTTTGATAATAGTTGCTGTTAATAGTTGCTGTTAACTATGACACCAAGGCACTCTACTAAGGGTGAAAAAGTTAAACTCCATAAAAAGAAAGAAAGAGGAAGGGAGGGAAGGAGAGAGGAAGGAAGGAAGCAAAGAAGAAAGGAAGGAAGAGAGGAAGGGAGGGAAGGAATATCTCAAGGTTCCTTTCAATTCTGTGGCTCTCTGATTCTCTACAACATTCTTTGTGTGGGCACGACCACAACAAGCAAATTAGTGACCTTTCATTGTGTCTTGGTGAGTCAGCTGTAGACTAAATCCTTTACCTGTATTAGTTTTCATTTGACCCACAACCCCATGGATTGTGCATTATTATCTTCATTTTCAGATGAAAAAACTGAGCAAGTGAAGGGCTAGAACCTATACTTCTGGAAGTGGCACAGGTTGAATCTTGGCTGAGTCCTTTGAAATTCAAAGCCTCTGCTTTTTCTAATGCACTGTCCTTCTATATGGAAACAGGAGACGAGTCTCTGACATTCTGATAGTTTTCCAGGAGTGGGGTGTTGTTTTGCTTATATTGGGTCTATACTCATTTGTTGAATTAGTTCCCCTTATGACCAATGATAATGTACAAATGGCATCTGTATGTAAATTGGTCAACTAGGCTGGGGCTCCCAGCCATAGCCAAGGAAAATATGAGGCTGGACACTCTTGTCATGCATTTGGTAGTCTCAGTGGACCCTATGACAGACATGTGGATGGTGAAAAAAGTAAATAGCCACTTTAATAGAGTAAGTGGGTTTGGAATGGATCAATCATCTTTTTAAAGCTCCTGTAAAAATGAATCAAGAATCTTATGTGTTTTCTACCTTCGAATAGAGAAAGAGTGAGATTTGAACTCATGTGTGAAGCTGGTTCTACTGCCTATGTAGCCACAGCTTCCTGTGCCTTATAAGCTAGAGGGAAGTAGTCAAGACTGGGGGAACCATGACAATGGTAAATACCTTCAACTAAGCCTCCACCAGTTATAATCAGCAGAACCAAGAGCCTCCTCTTTTCTTTTAGCAAGATCCCAAATGCCAGGCAGTGCCTGTGGCTCAAGGAGTAGGGCACCGGCCCCATGTACCAGGAGTAGCAGGTTCAAGCCCAGCCTCAGCCAAAATTATAAAAATAAAAAAAATCCCAAATGCCTTGGCATACTCCTTGAGGGTCCATTCCATCTATTTGCCACCAGCCTCGCAGTCATGTCTCACTAATGAGTGGTGAGCAAGCCACCAGTCTGTCCAGTGTGGGTCCTTCAGTGTCACAGCTGTGGCTTTTGTTGCTACATGGCTGTGACTCCCTCGAAGTCTGGGAAAGCATCCCTGAAGATTGGGTTTTGTGCAAGTTTATATTGGGTTCTCCAAATGTTGGTTACCTGTTTTAATCCACTCTTGAGGACATTGAAACTAGTTTACTTGGGACTGGGTTGGATTATATTCGAGTGTCACAACTGAGTATCACAACTGAGACTGCGCCACCACACTGACCATAAGAGAGTGTCCCAGAAGAGAGCAAGTGTGATCTAATCAGAATCCTCCTTCTCAAAGAGTCTAACTCTCAAATTGTACCTGGCTTTCTCCCGGCAAGCTCAGCAGGGTCCTTCTGAGGAACCAACACCTGATCCTCACTGATATTTCACAGATGAATGATGAGAAATTCAATAGACTCATCTTCATGTAAAATTATTAATTGCTTCTTACCAATAAAACTAAGTGATACATAAAGAGTTTGATACAGAAATTGTCTTGTGGTTTATTTTTTCTCTAGAAGAGAATCATCAGTTGAATAATAAAAAGGTAATTTTCCTCATGCCCCTGACAGAAGTAGGCTGTGTGTTTCCTGTTCTGGGGTTTTTGGTTCCAAGTGTAACAGACTTTTTAATGTCAGGATGTATATAGTGTCTTGCTGACGTGAGAGATTCCCACCTTAGGCTCCATCTGGATGGTCTAGACCAGAGGTCTCAGACTCATGTTGGGCTTTATGAATAATGTAGATAAATACGAAAACACAGGAAAGTGGGGGCAAAGTCAATTGTCACTTGGACTATACATCCTTTTTCAAAGAAATCTGCAGCTAACACCCAATTTCTGCCAATTATTGCCATCTAAGGAAGTATGTCCCATCTTGCCAGATCATCAGATTAAAATGGAAATGTAGAAGTAAGGATAATACTATAGTCTGAATGTTTGTGTCACCTCAAAGTTCATATGTTAAAATCTGATTTCCAGTGCAGTGGTATTAAGAGGTAAGACCTCTTTGGGAGGTAATTAGGTCATAAGGATTCCATGATCATAAATGTGAGTAGTGTATTTACAAAAGAAGTCCTGGGCATATGCCACACTTTCTGGGTGAGGGTCTCAACTACAACTTGGACTTGACCTTACAAAAGAAAACATCGTAACTTAATTGTATGTACATTGTGTTGACCACTTCCATACATCAACCTAATATTACAGTCCTTTAAGTGGTCAACTTACAGAGGTTCTACTGTATTTTAGTTTTGAAATGTTGATAAGTAATATATTTTTCCCTAAGCATTTTATGAGCCAATATTTTCTGGGCCAAATAAAATGCATCTCAAATGCCAGACTCAGTCCTATTCGGCATTTCCCAAGGTTGATCCAAGAACTACCTGCATCAATGTCATTTTTTAAAAATAGATTTACAGACCTTACCCCAAATCTACTAAATAAGAATCTCCAGAAGACACGGGGACCTGAACTTTTCAATAAGCATTCCAGGCGGAAATGGGAGGAAGGGTATATTACACATCCAAGTTGGATTTCCTGAGACGGGGAGATCTGGGAGACCCTCATTAACTCTCTAGCCTCTATTTTAGGGGTCCCTCCTCCTTTTTATCATCATTATCTTTATCATTCATTCATTTAGCAGATATTTCTTGAGTTCTAACTATGTGCCAGGTACCATTCTGGGAACTGGAGTTGTAGCACCAAATAGAGAGCACTAGAGTCTCTGCTCTCCTGGGCCTAATGCAAGTTACAGAATTAACTCTTCTCTATTCTGCAAGGAGTAAGAAGGTCGTTAGTAAAATCTAGTAGGTTGGCTGGTAATAAGTGCTAAGGAGGAAAATAGAGCAAGGGAGGAATTATGCGTGGAGGGGTTGTTGAGAGGAGGGAGATGCAATTTTAGATAGGATTTCATGGGAAAGCCTCACTGTGCTGAGCAGAGATTGGGAGGAGGGAAGAGGAGGGTCACATGGAAACCTGGAGGTGTTCCAGGAAGAGGGGCGAACAAGGGAAAAGGCCATTTGGTGTTGCGTTGGAGGAAAACCATGGAGGACAGGGTGGCTGAAAGCAGTATCCAGGAAAGGGGAGCAAACATGAGGTCAAGGAAGAGGAGGGTCAGACTGTGCAGGGCCTCTGAGAAAGAAGGAAAACTCTGGAGGGTTTTATGGGGAGAAAGGTAATATCTCTCTGGCTTTTAGGAAGTGGGTGAGGGCAGATGCTGTTCTAGTGACCCAAGGAATATGGACCAGTGTTGACAGTGGTGCCAGGTAGCAAACAGTAGCTGCTGCACTCTGGATGTGTTTGAAAGGAAGACGTAATAAGACTTTCTGACAAATAGGATGTAGGGTGTGAGACAAATAAGAATTAAGAATGACATCAAGGTTTTGGCCCTAAACAACTATAAGAACATTTTGATAATATTTGAAATAAGTTGACATTTGCAGAAATGATAAAGATTGCAGGGAAGGGGAATTTGGTAGGAGGGTAAATATGAAATTTAATTTTGGAGATGTTAAATCAGACATGCCTAACAGATATCCGGGTGGGTGGAGATCTCAGGTGAGCAGTTGGATATGGGTTCTGGTAAACCATCTGCATTATGGCTCTCCAGAGAACAAGAATCAACATGATATGTGTGCGCGCACACACCCACACAGACACATACATATAACACACATTGATTGTAAGACATCATCTCACAAGGCTGTGGAGGATTATTGAGTTGAAAATCTGCTAGGGTAGGCTGGCAGGATTGAAACTCAGGGAGGCATTGCAGTGTGAGTCCAAAGGCAACCTGCTGGTAGGCTTTCTCCTGCTTGAGAGAGATCAGTCTTTATTCTAGAGGGGTCTTCAGTTGATTAGGTGAGGCCCACCCACACTACAGAGAGCAATGTGCTTCATTCAAAGTTCACTAATTTAGATGTTAACCTCATCCAAGAAATATCTTCACAGAAAACACCCAAGTGGCCCTACCAAGTTAAAACAAAAAATTAACCATCAGATCATCATCACCATAGCAACCATAGTTACAATGTTTTTGGTATCTACTACATTGCCAGATATGACATCAGGCACCTCATGGTATTTATTATAAACCACATCTCAAAACGCCACAAGGTAGATATTACTATTCCCATTGTATAGAGGACAAAACTGAAGCTCTCAGAATTAAGTAATTTCTCTAAGGATCCATTCAGGATCCAGCCCCGGGGACCATATCTCCCCTGCTACACCACACTGCCTGCCAATACATAAGCTCCTTATTTCCCCAAATTATTCCATGAGTTTATACCTTGTCACATGTTATTCCTTTCCCCCTCAAACTCACTTCTTCATCTGGATAAATTCTATCCATTCATCAAGACTCAGCTCAAAGGTCACCTCTTTTAGGAAGCCCTCTTTGATTTCTCCCCCTGCCTGGATTTTAGTGGCTCATCCTCTATGCCTTCATAGTAATGGACTTTACACATGTCTACAAAAGATATCATCAAACTATAATATTTGGTTTGCTGATCTTTCTTTCCACCGTGCTGTAAACTTCTTGAAGGAGGGGAATACACATAAGTCATCATTATTGTATCTACAGCACTTAGCCTAGTACTTGATAAGTACTCAATAAATGTTTGTTGAATGAATGAACAATTAGCATGTAAAGGAAGGGAATATATCAAGGGGTCTAAAAAGGAGCTTCAAGAGAGATAAAGGCTAACTAAGAGAACAGTACTACAGCATGGGCAGAGAGGTCTAGTGAATAATGCTAAATGATGCAGCAATATTAATAAAATCAAAGACTAAAAAGAGGGGGTTGGGTTCATTGGAGAAAACCCAATAAATGCCACAGAGTCTTAATGATTCAGTAGTTTGGAAAAATGTTTTGTATATAGAAATTTTAGTGAGGCTAACTAGACCATCTAAGACAACGTCACAAAGAACTTACATCTCTAGGAGGCTGAGGAGGGTGGATGGCTTGATCTCAGAAATTTGAGACCAGCCTGACCAAGAGCAAGACCCTGTTTCTACTAAAAAGAATGGAAAAACTCGCTGGCATAGGGATGCACGCCTATAGTCCGAGCTACTCAGGAGACTGAGGCAAGAGGATTGCTTGAGCCCAAGAGTTTGAGGTTACTGTGAGCTACGATGCCACAGCACTCAGCCTAAGATGACAGAGCAAGACTGTGTTTCAAAAAAACCCAAAAAAGGACTTACATCTATATCTTATCTGGGATTTATGAAAAAGGTAGAATTTGAATATATATGTGGGGTTGGTTGGGATCAAAGAAGGATCACAACTTTAATTAGTGAGGCTGCCCAAGCCAACAGAGTAATTAGGTAGCCTAGTTGAATATGTGGAAACAAACAACAGAAAAAAGTGTAACTTAAAACAAAGTATGTCTCTCCATGTTCCTGGTAAAATTCTTTGCCTTTTCAACAGCTCACTGATCATCAGCAAATAAGGAAGAGTGGATCTTAAGTCTCTAATATTCAGATCACTGTGGTGTATAATCTACATGTCCATTCCTTTGATGAAAAGTTCAGTAAGAACGCTAATAAGTTTAGTATATTCCAAATGATAAAAATATCAAATCTGATGACAACTCATCTATTTTGCTTTTCTTATTTCCTGGCCAATTCAAACATGACCCAGACTTTAAACAATTGTTTTCTTCTGATTACCTTGGAACCTCAGGATAACTTAGCAATGGATAACAAATAGTTTTTCATTGGAAAATAAAATTAAATGGCATACTACTAGTTGAGGCTGTCTCACCATTTCACATTCCTAAACTTCCTATGTAAATAAATCATCATTTGACATTATTATTCTAAAGAAATATGCTGCCTTAAATATATGTTCTAGCCTTTAGCTAAATTGCATTTCTTTAATGCTAACACAAACTATCAGAGCCAACTGCTTTTCCTAAGAAGAGCAAGGAAAGAGATTGGAGACCTTTGTGCCATGTACTACATTACAGAGCAGGGTTCATTAATTCATAGAGGTAAGTGGGGTCATTTTTGCAGTTCTAATGGAAATTATAGCTTTTTTTTAAACCTGCCATTTCCACAGTAACTGCACAATATCTCAACAACAGACAGATCATAGCAAATACTGCAGTAAAATTCACTTACTTCTTAGATGGATGGCAGTCAGGAATTCTTAGTTGGGGGGGGTGTCTTCTAAATTCAATTCCTTTCATGCTGCAAATATTTAATGCAAGGCTTAAAGTCAGGATGAAAATTGGTGTCTAAATAATCTGCTAGATGTTGTTGGTTTAAACCAGGGCCTAGCAGACCTTTTTAAAGAGAGCTGGCTTCCTCTGTTTTCATCTCTCAGCTTCTGATGTTCACTCAAGAAAAGAGAAGTTTAGACTTAGTTTTCTTCAAAGATAAATGGGATGCGAAGGCTAACAGAGGAATTCTTGCCAGCCACAGTTGACCTAATGAAAATTAGCACTTTCTTCTTCCAGAGCACCCTTATTTTCTGGGGTGTCCCTTCAGACTGATATGAAATACAGCTGGATCCTAGTTTGCTAAATATTCAGAGAAATACTTCTGGGTGGAATTTGTCTTCGGGCTTGATGAGAAATTTTAAATGCAATTCATATTCCATATGAAAAAAATATTTAAAGAGATTTCTTAATACTCCAGTGACTTCAAAAAACGTGACTTAGAATTATTTCTCTGCCATACAACCTAAATAGGATGAAAAGCAGCACAGCTGCTTCTGATTATCTCCCCACTGTCTTTTCAATTGAGGGTCTGAGAGCTCAGAGCCCCATGCACTGGGAGTTCAAAATTATTACATTTTTTGGCTTTTACGCTAGTTCCCACACCTATGCTCCAAGGACACAAAGGATGAAATGCTGTCCAAGTAGCCCCAGCAATGTGAGAAACACAGGCAGCTCTTACTGAATTTGTGAAATTGGCAACGGATACACAGACTTTAGTTATTAGGGGCCAAAAGTTAAAAAACACCCAGTACCCATGGTTCCTTCTGCCAGAGAAATCAAGTTCCAATCTAACCACATCCTAACCTGAGTATTGTTGAGGGGGAAGAATGTGCATTTGAATTAGTAGAAAGTCTTGAGTTCACACTCTGACTCTCCTCTCTTTGTGTGTATATTGAATTTTTACAATGCTGACCCTTTGTCATACCTTTAAAATCCCTTTCCCATGAAGGTGTTGAAGGGATTGAATGTATAACATATTGGAGGCACCTGGAGCTGCCTCCTGCATCAGCTGCTTAACAAACAACAAAGGAGGTCTGAACCCCTAAGGCAGATTGGGGGCCCAGACTTGTTTATTAAGAAACAGGAAACTGAAGCTCCATGGCAACATCTAATCAAGGCTTTTATAGAATCTCAGAGTTGGAAAACAGTTCAGTGGCACTCTAGTCCCACCAACTTCCTTATGAATGAGTTGTCTCTACATCACCTCTGTTGGCTACTCCTCATTCCAGGTTTTCATTCTGAACATTTTCAAATACAAAGGAATTGCCACTTCATCAATCAGCCATTTATGTGTGAAAACTGAAAAGGGGAGGAATCAGCCGTTTGGAGGATCAGGTGTGTATCTCATATAATAATGAGATATCATTATACTCACTCATATCACTGCTCTTTAAAATTAAGTATTATTATTCAAATTTTATAGATGAGAAATCTGAGGCCCAGAGGATAAATAATTTCACAAGCCTCCACAGCTTTATTTAAAAGAGTAGTGATCTCCAAAAATGAAATACTCGGAAATAAAACTATGGCCTCACTCTGAAATGTCAGATATTGGTCAAATTTAATAGATTTGTTTTCATAACTTGCACAATTCCAACATGTCCATATTATTTACAGAGATGGATAGAAGCATCTGTCTCTTTTTTTTTTTAACTTGTACCTTCTCTCTAAGTATAATACTTGTCTCTGTCCTTTCCTATGATTAAGTCAGAACTCTAGTTTTGTATTACCAGAAATTCGGACCTATGATTTCTATAGGGTCTGAAATGAAAGCTAAATCCATGTCACTCTCAGAATTTTTTTGTATTTGGGAGATGAGTATAAATTAGGAATATGGAGGTGACATTCTCTCTCGTTTGCCCTGGTATCCCCAATGCCTTGCACAGTACCTACTACATAGTGGGGGTTCAGTAAATAATTGTTGATAAGCAAAACCTAACAAATCCAGAGTTGCGCTGGTACCATTGTGATTTAGTATAACCATACCTTGATTTTTTAAGCGTGTCAAATTACCTGCAGAAAAGAGGACAGGTTATTCAAGGAGTTGAATTTTCAACCTTTATTTAGGAAAGAAGTTACATTCTCTCAGTTTGCCTGGTTTCAAAGAGAATGTTGTATATCTAACAAACTCCCATAAAATATATTTTGTCATTCAGATGACACCAGTTTTTCCACGCATTTACCTCTCAGCCCTCCCTTTGACTCAGTTTTCTGGCCTATAAAGAACCACTTATTAGATATTATTTCAGGCACTGCAAGATTTTCCATTATGGTCAGCATCTGGGAAGACAAATTCTACAATGCCTAGTTGGAGGCTGAAAAACATGGTCTTCAGCCCCTCATTTCATCTTTGGCTTACAATTCCCATCATCCCAACTTCCCACATCTGACTCTGTGCTCAGGAATTTGGAGAGAGGGCAGTCTGTGGGCACTTCCACTTGTGGTGAGACTACTCTGTTCAATCCTTTTTTCTCTCTGCTTGAAACAGCAAAATGAAAAGTCCCAAGGGACATGACAAATCTTAGATATCTTTTTTTTTAGTATAATGTTTCTAAAATATTTTCCTTGTAGAGGTCCTGGACCAAGTCTTGTCAAGGCAGTTTCTTTGCCCCTTTCCAAAATTCCTCTTAGTATAGATCAATTCTTCTGACATTGGAAGGAAAGGCAGACTCCTTGTTTTCATCTGGAACCATTTGGTTTTTCCTGCTGTACAACTCACCACTCATTCCTAATCATACTCCCTTCTCTTTCTTCTTTCCTCTCTCTGATATACTTTTTGTCCTTTTATCCCTCAGAAAACATAAGCCACAAGGTCATCTGCCAAGGTGAATTTGGCTCTAGGGATAAGGTTTTTAAGCACCCTACCATGCTTCTTAAGGGATGGCAACAACTCTTAACTGTAAGAAAGTGTATTGATCACTGATATGTAAAGAGGGACAGTCGGGATTTCTGAAAGTACCTCTACCCTTCAGGAAGCCAAATTAAATAAATCCTCAAAAAATGAAAAGCAGCTTTTCCTCATTTCAGGTGCATTTTTTCTGTCCTCTGTGGTATAGTATATCATTGCAAAGGTTGGTTGAAGTAATATAAACCAGGGCATTCTTATGTCTTTTCAACTTATATCAGAACTATATATCTATTCAAGTACATGCAACCATTTTATCTCATAAATTATGCCTCTGAGATTTAAGAGCAAGACATTGTTTTTCTAATTTCTATACTTGCCACTGAAAGACCATTCAGCCATTTATTCATCTTTTCAATAAATAGGTATTGAGGCGACCTTTCCAACACTTCCCCCACCATCCACTCAGAGGGTTGCAGTATTATCATCCCAGGTGGATCCAGAGGCAAAGCCATGTTCCCAGCACCTGAGCCAAGGAAACTGTGCAAAAGTATAAAACTCACTAATAGTACAATTACACAAATGAAAAAGAAAGGATTCAAGTGTTATCACTATAGAAAACCATTAGCCCATAATGATAATAAGAGAGGAAGAAAGTAAAGGGGATACATAGAACAAGTAGAAAACAATTAACAAAAGGAACAAGTCCTCAACTGTCAATAACAACCTTGAATGCAAATGTTTTAAATTCCTTAACTACATATATTCTTCACTGTATCAAATGAACCTAACAGACATTTACAGGACACATCATCCAATAGCTAGAGAGTACACTGTTTTCACCAGCATATGGAACATTCTCAAGGATAGACAATATGTTAGTCCATAACACAAGCCTCAATAAATTATTAAAGTTATACCAAATATCTTCTTCAGACCACAACGGAATAAAACCAGAAATCAGTAAAATGAAGAACTTTATAAACTATATACATACATAGAAATTAACATGCTCTTGAATAACCAATGGGTCTACAAAGAAATTAAGAAGGAAATAAAGAAATTTCTTGAAACAAATGAAAATAAAATGCAACATACCAAAACCTATGGGATACAAAAAAAAAAGCAGTACAAAGGGAGAACTTTATAGCAACAAATATCCGCATTAAAAAAGTAGAAATATTTCAAACAAACAAACCTAATGAAACACCATAAGGTTTGAGAAAAGAAATAATGAGCCAAATCCAAAATTAGTATAAGGAAAGAAATAATAAAAAACACAGCAAAACAAAATGAAAAGCCAATTAAATGAAAGTTGGCTTTTGAAAAAGACAAAATTGAAAAACCTTTAGCTAGACTAAGAACAAAGTGGGAAGACTTAAATAAATAAAATTAGAAATGAAGAAGGAGATATTACAACTGATATCACAGAAATACAAAGAATCATTAAAGGCTACTATGAATAACTGTATTCAAACTGGATAGCTTAGAGGAAATGAATAAATTTCTGGACAGATACAACCTGTCAAGATTGAATCAAGAAGAATTAGAAAACCTGAAGAGACCAGTAAAGAGTAATAAAATTAAATTAACAATAAAAAATCTCCCCCCAGAAAAGCCCAGGACCAAATGGCTTACTGCTTTTCATCAATGATAGGATCTCATATCTAGAAAACCCCAAAGACTCCGCCAAGAGACTCCTAGAATTGATAAATAGGTTCAGCAAAGCATCAGGCTACAAAAATCAATGTACACAAATCAGTAGCATTTCTATACACCAATAACATACAAGCTGAGAAGCAAACAGAAGATTCTGTACCATTTACAATAGCTGCAAAGAAAATAAAATAGCTAGGAATATACTTAACCAAGGAGGTGAAATATCTCTACAAGGAGAACTAGGAAACATTCAGGAAAGAAATCACAATGACAGAAACAAATGAAGAAACACATCATGCTCATGAGTTGGTAGAATCAACACTCTTAAAAATCAATACTACTGGGTGGTGCCTGTGGCTCAAGGAGTAGGGCATGGGTCCCCTATGCCAGAGGTGGTGGGTTCAAACCCAGCCCTGGACAAAAAAAAAAAAATCAATACTACCCAAAGTGATACATAGAGTCAATGTGATCCCATCAAAACACCAACATTATATTCCACAAATCAAGAAAAAAGTAATTCTACACTTCGTTTGGAACCAGAAAAGAACTCAAATAGCCAAAGAAATCTTAAGCGAAAAGAACAAATCTGGAGGAATCTCATTACTAGACTTTAAACTATACTAGGAGGCTACATGAACCCAAACAGCATGGTATTGACACAAAAATAGAGATGCAGACCAATGGAACAGAACAGAGGACCCAGATATAAAACTATCCACATATAGTCAACTATTCTATGACAAAGCAGATAACAATATACACTGGGGAAAAGAAGCCAAATAAGTGGTGCGGAAAAACTCCGTCACATGCAGGGAATGAAACAGGATTCCTATCTCTCACACAAAAATTAATTTTAGATGGATAAAAGACTTAAATGTAAGTCATGAAAATAAGAATTTTAGAAGAAAATGTAGGTAAAACTCTTCTTGATATCAGTTCAGGCAAAGAATTTATGACTAAGACTCAAAGGTAATTACAGCAATAACAAAGATAAATACTGACCTGTAAATTCCCCCCTCTGACAATGAGAAACCTGACTCCCACCAACCACTGGCCATTGGTTTATTTTTTGACTCCAATATACAAAAAAAAACAAAACAGTTTCAGAATTATTAGTTTGTATTCCACTTGGGGAAACGTCCCAGATATATCTGAAACCAATTAAATCAATTTCTGGAGACTTTGAATCTTAACATTTGCCATGTATAGCCAGTCTGAGACCCATTCTACACACCTGGTAGTCATTTTACTCCTTAAATAACCTGGGAGTTAGGTTTATTTCATTTATTTATTTATTTATTTTACAGTTTTTGGCTGGGGCCGGGTTTGAACCCACCACCTCTGGTGTGTGGGGCCAGTGCCCTACTTCTTTAAGACATAGGCGCTACCCAGAATTAGTCAGGTTTAAATAAGAAACTATGTCCATTTAGGCTAGAATATGTAGGAACCTCCAAATCTTTCTTGCCCTTCTCTCCCCAGTGTCTCTTTCCCTGTGACTAAAAATTAGTAAAGCTGGGCGTTGCTGCAAAGTAGAGGAGATACAGGCAACTCACTGTCTCTGGATATCTTCCCTTCCCCTTGTCAGGTGAGCAGGAGGGCAGCTGTTTCTCTCTTGGGCTCTGTCGCAGAGGCTTCATGTTCGCGGTGTTGGCAGGTGGGCTTTGGATTGTACTTCTCTTCCAATAGTGAGCTTGCTCTGACTCTGGGATAGGTGGGAAACAGACCAACCTGCTTCACAGCCTGCTTGACTAACTCCCAGGTTATTAAAGGAGTAAAATGACTACCAGGTGTGTCACAGCCCAGATGACTAGATCAGTGTTGAACACTGGTTTGTAACTCGGGATTCAAATTCCTAGAGAAAGTATCTATTTGGACCATAGGTTCACTTCTTAACTAGAGTAGAAGGAAGACACTGTGGCTGACAATTTAAGAACCAAGGAGTAGGGGGGTTGACAGTTCCTTAAAGAGAAGAACAAAAGGAAATAGAGAAGCTAGCAAATAAATGGAGGTCTGCTAGAAACATTTTCCCCTTCTCATCTAGATCTGTTTTTTTTTTCTTTTTCTGTAATTTCAGGATAAAAATATGCACATAAAGAAAACTATACACACGTTCATGTATATATCAATCCAAAGCCTCCAAGTCAAAGATCACCCTAAACCAGAGGGCTGGCTGGCCTGTCACCTCAGAAAGGCCTGCTCTGACGAGATCCCTGAAGTAGCCACCCACCACCTCACATGTTTTCCTGGGGTAGGGTTCCTTCTTAGCAGTTCTCTGAATTTGAATTTCTGGTTTATATACTGGCTTGTTTAATTATTATTTGTCTTTCTCCTCTAAAATGTAAGGAGGGGGCACATGTCCATCTCCTGTCCTGCTCTGGGCCTGGCAGGCATTCAAGACAGTTTGTGGAATGAATGATTGACTCACTGTGAGCTTTAACTAAGAGGGGAGGGCATATCAACAGGCTTGGAGAAGACAGGCTGACTGTGGATCCTAAAACTGCCAAAGCAAGGAACACTTTACTCTGTGGCAGGAAAATTAAAATATTTCATGCTTAAAAGAATCCGCTTTCTTGAAAATCCAATTTCTGATATGTAGGTCTCAAATTACCTCCAGTTTTGCTGTTTTTCTCTCAGGCCTTAAATCTACTCCAGAAATTTTCTCCAAGCTGATTCACAAATTTGTTAAAGAATTAATGCTGGAGCTTTAACTTTTTGCTTTGTAAGCTATTAACCAACCAGTTCTTATCCTAAAGGCCTCTGCTAGGAAGAAGGGTGGTGAAAGGCCTTACTGATCTGGCCCTTCAGAGTGGGGGGAGGGTCATTTAAATGATCACTCAGCACTCCCCTGGCTTTGACCTTGGAGCTTTATGAGTGCTTCCCTGGAATCTGTATGGGGGAAAATGGGCATCCTGACAATTTTTTTTTTTTTAAATCTCATTAATGCAATTCCATATACTTTATATTTTCTAGGATTTTTTCAAAATGTTCTGGTTTGCTGCTAGTAGTCCTTTTCTATCCCAGACTCTTGTTATCACATGTATTTTTAATAAATTCCTTTCTCTTATTTCAGAAATTTAGGAATGTTTGAGGTCGATGTGTGTACTCGAGCCACCAGTTGAACAAGATTCCAAAAATATTATCTTAATGCTATTTTTCATCTTAAAAATCACCTTCCTTACCATGATTTCTAACGAAAATAACAGATTACTTACTAGCCAAATGACTAAATATATGTTTTATATTAGATTATTCTCACTATACATGATAATACACTGGGAAATATTTTTCATTATTAGCACTAACTGGACTAAATTGTGTTTACTTTCTTTGTCTTTTATACAATACTCTTCATTCTAACTGAAGATTGCTCAAATTGAATATCTTCTCTCTTTCAAAATTCTTATAATGGGCATCTTTAAACATTTACTAACAATTCCTTCATATTGGCTCTGAGAAAAATGTAAGTTCTTTAATCCTAAATTCAAGAAATAAAAACTTACAGTGTAATTAAGAGTTATTTGACCTGCATTTTCTTATACTCTTATGTTCGGGGGGAAAAATCAGATTTCAAATATATCAAGCATAAAAAAATAAACTATAAAATTACTAAAGCAACGAAATACATATTAATGAACTTTTGACAGGAAAAGTCATAAGTCATAAAAAGCATAATCAAAAGAAAAGGATTATAATTTTTACTATATGAAAACTTTCAAATTCTGTATGGCAAAAGGCAACATAAACAGAATGAACAAAAAAATAAAGCACAAACTAAGAAAGATGTTTGCAATAGATGTTAGAAATAGGGTCGTATCCAGACTACATAAAGATTTCCAACCAATTAATAAAAAAGTATGGTGGAAAATGGACAAAAACATAAAGAATTTTTAAAAGGGGAGTATTAAAATGATATATATATGAAATATGATTATCTTCCTTAGAAATCAGATAAATATTACTTACAAACAAATATATTTTATATTTTACCAATTAGATTAGAAAAAAATTGAAAAGTTTAACAATATCAAGTATTTGATAGACTTGAGAGCAAAAATTATTGTTTTTCCACATTGCAAGTGGTAGATTATATTGATATGGTCACATGAGAAAATAAGTTAGCCCTAAAATTGATAATTCACATTGATTCAGCAATTTCATTTCTAGCTTTAGCTTTATACTCCTAAAGTGTTTCTCAAGCTTTGATAAACATCATCTGGTTTATTCTTAAAAGCACAACCTCTTAGTTCCATCACAGCCATTCTGTCTCAGAATCTCAATGAAAGCCTCTTAGGTTCCTTCTTCTCATTCCTCCAAAACCCACCTCCACCTTGCCCACCCTTGTCACAGTGGTTGGACTACATGATGACAAGGGCTCTTTATCTAGCTGAGCCAATGTGGAGCCCTGACAGCAATGCAGAGAGAGAAGTGAGATTCAGATACAAAATTCCTCACCCCACCCCACCCCCATGCTCTCCGGAGACTGGCTAGCTCATGGTTCCCCTGGAGGCATGTGACCCTACAGGACACACTTTTTCCTTTGAGGTCCCAGTAACCTCTTTCTTCCTCTCAGGTCTGTGTAGTAAAACCTTAGTTGCTACTAGTTGCAGATGAATGTACTATTTCTTGTTTCACCAAAGCAAAGGTCAGCAAATACTCAGCCTATTTTTGTAGTCCTTTAGCTCAAATGGTTCTGACATTTTTTAAAAGCTGGGAAAAAGAAAGACAGAAAATATTCAACAGAGATCATACATGGCCCAGAAAGCCTAAAGTACTCACTATCTGGACTGTCACAGAAGTTTTCCCATTCATGATCTATACCCTTATTTTTATAACAGTCCCTTTGTAATTCAACCTGCTTTGGTTATTTTGAGTATTCCAAGTTTTCTGTTTGATCCTTGAGTGACATGCAGAAGCCTTAGGAAGCCGTACTTTTTTTTTTCCATTATACAAAGATCTCTTTTATTTTTTTCAGAGGGTACAAATGATTAGGCTACATTGTTTGCATTTCTAAGGTCAAGTTCATATTGTAGCTAAATGCCTCCAGGTGCTTCTTACCTTCAGGGAAGTTTGGGAAACTGTCCCAGAGTAATTTCTCTACCTATGCCCAAGAAAATATGTAAAATGATGTTAATTTCACCAGTCATTATAACATTCAAAAAAATAAATACCCATCAAAAGTGTATAAAAATATAAAGTAAAAATAAAATAAATGAAACATTTTAAATGGCATATATTCAGACGGAGGATAGCAATTAACAATATGTGAAAATGAAGAGATTTTAAATATGTGAAAAAAGGAAATCAAGTTGTAGAGCCATGTAAGGGAAATACAATGTATGGAAATTTAAAATGTGTATTGCCTATAGACAAATGTGTACCTTGTTTACTTTTGGGAGAGGAGGGGCAAAAAGTTACAGGGCAGCAGGACCAGGAGTACTGGTCAAAGGAACTATTTACTGGCTACCCCACAATCACACCATCCCTTTCTAGCTTGTCAGGGCGTGGAAAGCAATCGTGTTTCTTGCAGCCGTAGTTCTTCATGGGCCCAAGTTATCGAAAGCAGAGACCCTCAGTGGGGGTCTTTGCAATGGGGAAGTGGGCATGTTAAGATGGTGGTCTGCCTTGGGAAACTCCTGTCAGGCTTAATGGAGAAAGCATCTCGTCCTCTGAGGCACTGTGACAGAGCTCCAGCTTCCAGCCCCATGATGGGTGGCCACAGCAAGGGTGCTTGTGCTGCAAGAGCCCCTTGATAAAGTTGGTCATAACTTCCAGCTGCTCTGATTCTGGCTCTGCACATCCACGTCTGGTTCTCTGCCTCCTTGAGATTCTATGTGCTACCTTATTACCCTTTCAAAAACCCCTTTTTGCTGAAACTCAACAGGGTGTGAATTCTGTTGTCTGCAATGAAGAATGTTAGTTGTATCTTCTTTTTAAAAATTGTATATACTACAGTTTGTTTATTCTTTCATCAATGGACATTTGCATTGTTTCCACCTTTTGGATGTTGTAAGCAGGGATGTTACAAACATTGGCATATAAATATCTGAGTTGTTGCTTTCCATTTTGGGAGGGTATACACCCAGAGGTAGAATTACTAGATCATATGGAATTCTTGTTTTATTTATGTATTTATTTATTTACTGGAGGAATTGGTCTACTGGTTTTTCAGTATTTCTTCACCATTTCACATTTTGATGTGCAATGCATGAAGGTTTCAATTTCTCGACATTCTCCCCAATCCTTGTTATTTACTGTTTTTTTTTTTTTATAATAGCCATCCTAATAGGTATGAAGTGGTATCTCGGTGTGGTTCTGATTTGCCTTTTTCTAATGATTAGTGATGTTAAGCATCTTTTCGTATGTTTATGGACCATCTGTTCATATTTGGAGAATTGGCCAATTAATTATTTTGCCCATTTTTTAATCTGGTAGTTTGGTTTTTTGTTGTTGAGTTGTAGGCATTCTTTACATAGTCTAGATATTAATCTCTTTTCAGGTATTTGATTTGCAAATAATTTCTCCCATTTCATGGGCTTCTTTTTCACTCTATGAGTTCCTTGATGCACAAAAGTTTTCAATTTTGATAAAATTTTGCCCATTTGTCCAGATTTTCTTTGGTTGTCTATGATCTGGAGTCATATCAAGTAAATCATTGCCAAGTTCAGAATTAGCTTTCCTCCTATGTTTTACTTTTAGAGGGTTTACAGTTTAAGCACTTTTAAGTCTTCATTTTGAGTTAACTTTTATATATGCCATAAGATCCTAAGGGTCAAAATGCTTTCTTTCCTATGGGGATATCTAGTTTTCCTTCATTAATTACTGTTTAACTTCTTTAAAAATCACTTAAAAAGTAAGTATAACAAAAAGTATAACGAAAATATATAGTATAACAAAAAATCACTTAAAAAGTAAGTATAACAAAATGAATATTGTTAATTTAGTGGGGTAAAAAAAAAGTTCTACTTTTTCCTTCTAACTTTTAATTTTCTTTAATATTTTATATTTTTTTAAAAACTCACTAATCGCTGTGTGAAATATATATTAATTCTCTAAAAAGTAACCTAATAATGAGCCATTCATTACCTATCTTCTCATCTTTTATCTTTTTCTTTCCTATTACCTGTTTATCAATGTCTCCAAATTACACCCATTTCAGGGATTTTGTTTTTAAAGATGCAAGTTTGTATATTTTTTAATTGCCTTCACTCATTTAGATATTATCATCTACACCAGATTTACTCATGGAAGTCAGAGTTTCGGCAACTTTTCTCATCATTTCACCAAAAATTATTCCATTAAATTGATGATTTTGAACAAACTTATAATCTACACACACACACACATCAACAAAATAATAAAGTCTAAGCTTTTTTACTTTTACTGAGCAGAAATAGTTGGATATATAAGCCTTGAGCTCGATATTATGTGAGATTTTTTTATTAACATACAATATGTTTTATATCACTGTATGCTTATAAGAAGCTTATTTATCCTCCTGATATGGAAAGTTGGTGTTTTTACTAATTTTTTCTATTAAAAATACTGTACTATGATTTCTCCTTCTAGATGAACTCCTGGATGTACTCTCCCTCTGTAACAACTAAAACACTCAATCAAATATACGAAGCAACAGTTTCAAGACATTGGACATCAGCCAACAAAAATCAGTGCTCCCAAGGAAAAAAGTGAGAAGAATCCTGCCATGCCCCAGTTTACTGCCTTGAGGGAATTTTAAGGCTGTAGCACAGTGAGCGGAAATATAGGCACAACTTGCTGTGCTCCCTAAGTTGCAGAAACAGAGTTGAGGGTCCAGGGAGATTGTAAGTGGCCAGAATGCACAAGACAGAACAGCAGAGGGGAGAAATATAAGCAGAGAGAACACTCTGGAGATTTGCAGAGTGATGTAGCACATGCTTGTTGTAGAACTACCCAAGGCCAAGGAAAGAACCACGCAAAATAATTAGATACCCAGAATTCACACGGGGCTGGAAGCGTGCCTGCTAAGTTGTTAAATCCATATTTATTAACTTTATCCTGACTTAAACATGAGGTTTCTGGATTAGAGACAAACTTCCATTTACTCAGTAGGATACCTTGTGTCAGTCAGTTCTGCACAATCTAGTCCCCCAAAGGACAATACAATGACGGCAGAAATCGCTTGCATAGACCCGGAGTTTGTGCAACAGGAAAGAAAGCCTGAAATTCTGAATCTCAGAGCTTTCAGAGGGCAGCTGACACACCTACCCCTCATCTTTCTAGAGGAAAGACAAGGGACTTTGCTTTTAATATAAATAAAAGCCCTTTGGGGAAGAAGGGCAAAGGTGAGTAAATAACTCCAGGGGAGCGATCTATGAACCTCTACAGAGGTCTTTATCTGTAACTCCCAGGTCTAGTTTGCTTGGTTCAAAAATCCTTTAATCCAGGTAGGAGCAATCTTTGTTCAGAAACCCCTGATCATGTAGCATTGCTTCCTGACTCCTGTTCCCATCAGTCAGACTGGAAAACATTATAATGCAGAGGAAATTGGGTAGTCAGAAGCACTTACCTCAGCCGTGGATTTAATTATCCCTGGAATAAATGTTGTTATGGTTACACCTAAAAATATTAAAAGCAATGTTCCAAACAATCAAACTGTTTCCAGCAAGAATACAAAAGCATCCAGCACCTAACAAGGTAAAATTTGCAATGCTTGGCGTGCACTCAAAAATTATCAGGCATTAAATGAAACAGGAAAATACAACATCCTTCAGTCAGTAAGGAGAAAAATCAAGAACTGAACTGACCCAGACTAGCACAAATGTTTCAGTTATCAGAAAAGCACTCCAAAAATTATTATAACTATATTTGATATGTTCAAAAGCTAGAGGAAAGATGGAACATAATAAGTATTGAAGACATAAAAATATCCTCATTGAAATTCTAGAGGTGAAAATTATAATGCATGAGATGAAAAATGTACTTGTTTTGCAAATATTTTCCCTAGGATTGTAATTGCTTTTCACTTTGCCTCCAGTGTCTTTTGATACAGAATTTAATTACACCTTAATGTGGTCAACTGTATCAATCTTCTTGTATAGTTTGTGCTTTAATCTTCTGTAAGAAATCTTTCCCCACCATTCCCAAGGTCATAAACTTTTAAAAATACATTTTCCTCAAAAATATTCCCAATATCCTCATAAAAGTCCCCATTTCTGACTTAAATTAGCCAGTGGTGGTTTAACTGGTACAAAGTTTCTTGCAAGGGAGTGCTGTGAGTGCTCGAGCTTTGATTGAAGAACCATCCTTTTCCTTTTCTATTTGGGAATATCCTTCTCCCTGACCAAGCACAGACATTCAGGGGGATTCCTCACAGTGTATGAGGAAGGATGAAACATGAAGCCAACCAGAGCAGTCACGTGGACCTGGCAGTCAGTGGCTTGGCACACTCCACAGCTGTATCATCTTCAAGTCCTCGTAATTGCCCAAGGTCACCAGCCAAGAAGGAGAGTAGTTTATTCATTCAGGAGAGATCTGCACACACAGAAGGAAAGAGATAACATCCAGCGAGACTCCTTCTTTCCCAGAGCCTTCGGATTGTGTCTGGAAAACCATGGCACAAAAGCAGATAAGGGTCTGTTTTCAGTGTCTGAGCAAGAGCTGCCTCAGTTTCCCTGGTCAATATTATTCTGTCATGATTCAAAGTGCTTCTCATTTCACTTCCTGACTCGGCTTCTTTTGGAGGTCACATCTCGGTTTTTAACCTTCAGCTAGCTGCCCGACTCCTCTTCAAATAAATAAATAGATAATGAGAGGAAGGGATGGGATCTTTATTCCAGGTCAGGCTCTGACAGAAGCAAAAACAAAGCAGAACAGGTACAGGGGGTGCTGGCTCATGGGCTGCCACTACCCCTGAGACCCAGGACTCTAATTCTGTTTTTGAAACATCCTTTTAAAAGTCCTTACCGAAAGAGGCTACGTCTTTACTTGTCTTATTTCTATTTTCTCCTTGCATAATCATACCAACTAACATTTACAGCACTTTGCATTTATTATTCCAAGTTATTTCAGTGTTAATGTTATCTCGCAATTTTATTTTGATTGGATGATTCTTCAAAGAGGACTTTTAAAAAACTTCCATGATTTCTTTCCC
The DNA here is from genome assembly GCA_963573935.1 of Arctocebus calabarensis. Taxonomy (NCBI): domain Eukaryota; kingdom Metazoa; phylum Chordata; class Mammalia; order Primates; family Lorisidae; genus Arctocebus; species Arctocebus calabarensis. The sequence continues at coordinate 21,203 of CAUYON010178943.1, forward strand.
ATATTGCATAAAAGAATGAGAATGGTATTAGTTGCATAGTTTTAAAGTACGTGTGGGGTGAAAGGTGACTTTGATTAAAAAAAAATCCTTTTAAATTATGTTCTCCCCTACTATATTCTGCCAACGATTACAACATATTCTATTTTATTCCAATTTATTGGAATAAATTGCATTTTATTTTGCACTTGAGTAGACCATGTACCAGAATTATAAGAAATAATCACAAATAGTCTGTGGTTTTTCTTTTGGACTTCACTGAAGCATGAACAGCAAGAAGTGATGCAACATTTTCTCTAATTGGCCCTTGTATGAAATTCTAATGCTGGACTCAAAATCCTATCCCAGCTATGAATTACTGGTGAGGTTATGTGAGGTTCTCAGATCCAGATGATGGTTGGTTATAATCACAAACAGCCGGTGAAGCTTTGGCCACAGGTGACTTTAAAGGACTTTGGGCAAAATTGGACCCCCCCCCAGACCTGCTGCCCCACACCCTAGCCCTGGGCACATCCCACATCATCCTTCCTGACCTGCAACACTGAAACTGCCGACCCTTTCAGGACCAGGCCTTGGAACTTCTTATGTTTCCCAGAGCAATAGGTATCTCCAGAAAATAAGATGATTCTCTAGGAAAGAGGTAGAGATTTAGATGGGAGTCCATCTGAAATTCTACCTCCACTGTATTTTGTTAAGGCCCTCTAGTCTTTTGAAAAACGTTATACCTTCATTCCTATTAGCAGAACAACTTAGGCAGCAACATAATCAAAGCCCCACAATAGCACCCCCAGGAAGGCCAAGTTTATATTTAGGGCTGCCTTATTTCCCTTAAAAGCTCTCCCCTCCTTCCTCCCTCCCTGTATTCTCCTGTGCTGCTGGTATGTGGAAACTCATACCCTTCCCTGACTGCTCAGCCATCTTCCCTGGCGCTGATGTGGGCCTGCGCTTCTCCAGCAGGAAACTCTCTCCTCGTGAAATTCACCAGCCTGTTGCCATGACTACAGACTCCCAGAGAAAGATGCGGGTATGGGGCAGTGTGCAATTGCACGTCTTCCAACTTCAAAGTCCAGGGTGGCCTACTCAGGCTGCAACCTACTGTCACCAGGGCCTGATGGACACAACCCAAAAACTAAAATGATAGCTTGTGCCAGAATATAGTGTAGAGAAAAACTATCCCAAATAGCAACCCTTGACAGAAGAGAGATTTTTATATTTTGCATTGCAATAAAAAAAAGAAAAGAAAAAGACTCTGAGGTATTTGTGTTCCTTTATGGAAAGTTCCAGAGTCTGTAATGCATAGAGAAAACAGGGATAAAGTACAACCCCCGAGCAGGGGTGTCCAACCTGCAGCCTGCGTGCTTTTGTGAGGACTTATGTTGCTTATCTGTGGTGTTGGGTATCAGGAAAGTATGCAGGGACCTTTTTCTTGTTAATGAGCTTTCATTAGTGTTTGTGTTGTTGACGTGTGGCCCAAGACAACTCTTCTCCCAGTGTGAGGCAGAGAAAAGTAAGGTAGGACACCCTGGGATAGTGACAAATTCAGAAGGGACCAAGGGCTAAAGGAGAGGTGAGTCTCCTTCCGTTATGTTCACCTCTCTGGTTTCCACCCTTGCCGTGTCAGCTTAGTGTAATTGTCTTCCAAAAGCTTAGTGTGCTCAAGCCCTCCCCAACCAGGGCATAGGATGGGGTGCTCCCCGCAGGCACAGCTCTGTCATACATTTACTATGCAGGCTGTCCTCCTGATAGACTTCTCCCTTGTATCATGCGGGTGTCATGTGACTCTGCTGTGCCTTCTTTGACCATTAACCACAGGTGTGGCATATTGTAGGTGGCTAATAAGTGTGCAGTGATGTAAGAGGTGCATGACATCATACCCATGAACAACTGTGTGGTTTGTTCAGTTTTGCACTCACATGGGGTAGCCAGAAGAAGTGTGCACAGTGGAAGGTGACAAAGAGATGCAAATGTTACCACCTGCACTTGAACCTCTCCTTTCAAGATTCAAGAATGTGGCTTAGAGCAATTGTTCGGAGTCCATTATCTGTTTATCCGGTGTTCTAATAAAAATGGAAGGTAATGAAAAGAAGGTGTGTGTGCCCGTAAAGACATTTTGCTCTTGAACTTTCCAGTACAGTGGCTGACAGGAGGCTCACTCGTGTTTCAAGAGCAGCTTTGTAGGTCAGGAAGGGTCTCATTGCTGGGCCACTCCTAGGGTGAGATATCAATCCTGTAGGCTAGGTGCACCCAAGAAATTCGAGGAAGAAGGGAAATAGCGTGATGTTATGCCCAAGTCTGCCTCGTGTGGGAGGCAGGGACAGAGATGACTGAATAGGCCTTTGGGAATCAGAGATATTTTCAGCTGAAAAAATAAGGGTAGTGTGAGGCCATGCCATTCAAGCAGGGGACAGAAGGTACAAAAGATGCAAGGCAAATCTTTTGGGACCCGGCAAGCAGCACGGAGCACCATGCCCCAGCCTCCATGCCCCAGCTGGCTCCTCTCCAGGTACCTCATGGTACCGAGCTGGCTCCAGACGGGCAAAAGCATTCATTTATGGCCGGGAAGCAATCTTGGGGTTGTAACCAAATCCTCTGAGAATTAGTAAACAATTTCCATGACTCTCTTTAAAAATGCTTTGTATGAAGTGAGGTTGTAGCTGCTCAAAAGCTATATGGAACTCAGAAATCTGCTATGGTGTCCTTTGCCATTTCACTTCCAGTGGGAGCCTGGGGATCTATTTTTAATCCGGCATAAGGGTTGTCTTGTACGGCCCCTAACAAGTGACAATGACGGTCCTAGAACCAGATTTGATAATCATCATTAGTCTCTTGTATATAATGGCCTGGTTAACAGGACTAAATAATTCTGGCACCAAATCTATGTTAACTTATAGTAGATGGGAAAGTAACAATATGGATAGGGTGAGCAAGGTGCCAGGCTTTGTGATGGAAATTTTACCTCATCGTCTCTTTTGATTCTCATAGGTAACCTATGAGGTTTTGCTTTCCAGATGAAGAAACAGGGAAGTAAATTACCCCCAACCACACAGCTAGCATGTAACAGCAGTATGTTTGGGAGCTGTGTTTGTTAAATTCCTTCCATTTGCAATAATAATAGTACAAATAGTTACAGCAAACATTTAGCATTCATTCTGTGCCCTTTATGCATTAACTTATTTTATTCACGCAGCAAAGTTATGAGAAAAAGACTATTATTATCATACCCATTTTACAGGTAAGGAAACTGAAGTTAGGGAGTTTAACTCACCCGGGGTCACAAGGGGAAGAGCTGGGATTTAACACGAAGTCTGACTCCAGAAACAACACTCTCAACACATTCTATTGTCTCTGTTTTCAAATATTCAGGCACCAAGTACTTTTTAGAACTTTATATATACCAGACAGAGAATGTCACAAAATCCAAGATGGCATCAATAACCATCTAAAGGGAAGTATAGCTGATCAGAGTGCTAGAGGTGAGAAAGGTGACAAACCAAGTCACTGAACGGGAAGGACATTGGAACTTCTTGCAATATCATAATTCTGTTACACACCCGCACCAGGACACATGACCTCAGCCCAGCAGCTCCTGCTGGGACTCTGGTAGCTACGGGGAGGTACCTGGAAAAGCCTCGGAGGACCTGGGGGAGGGGGGTCTGGCTCCAGGGGACGGGGATACAGACTCTGCTTCCAATACAGGCAGCTACACCACTCTAGGACTTTCCTGCCTCCTGCCCACCAGCTCCCCAGCTATAGATCTGAAAGGTGGAAAAAACATGCAAAAATCAATAAATAGAATATGTACTTCATAGGGAAAAGAAGTTCAGATCTAAAAGTCTGGCTAGGCTCTCCTACTTTCTAGGGCCACCCAGAACATGTCTCAGGGAGAAGTCAGCTGTCTCTTAGGGGTGGGCTGCCGTGGGAACAGGGAGCCGTGAAGACATCTGAAGCCGCATAGAGTGCCTGAGCATCTTAGTTCACCAGGGATAGAGGGGGGTCCCCAGGACAGAGAATGTTCAGTACTGAAAACCAGGATAGCTGGTCACCCACTTCTCCTATAAGGGGCAGCAAGAACCCCTGGCGGTCCCCTTCATTCCAGTCCCTTCCATTTGTGCCAGCTGGGCCAGCCCTGCTACAGGGGCATCCAGGTATGTGAACATGTTCTAACCGAGAGTATTTTGGTGCCCATTTCGGAGACACTGCCATAACCCCTGCACCCACTTCCTTAGAGAGGCTGCCTCATTCGCTGGCTTCGTCTGCTTAAACTAGATGAAATTATTTTCACTGGTTGTTGCTTCCTAGCCAGAGGAGAGGTGGAGCTTTATGGCTTGTTTAGAATTTAATCTTAGCTGATTGAGTTACTAAACCTCTAAATTGTTCACAGATAAGCTGCTATCAACCCTGGATAGGGAGGTGAGGCGTGAACGATGACAGATCTCACCATTTAAAACATTCTGTTAGAAAGCAGTACCTGGAACCAGCCCCAGTGAAGAGTCTGGGCTAATTATTTTCTGTTGAGTTTTTCAACCTCCGTATATGCTTAGCTTCTCAGGAGTATGTGTCTATGGGAAGGGCCACTGGATGTTCCCTGGGAATCCTACAGACTAGATACATTAGTGCATGAGCATTTAAAGTGCAGTCAGCCCCATTTTAAAAAACTATGATAAGCAAAACTGAGCCCCTGTCTTTAAGAGAAGCTGCAGCCTCATTAAAGAACTGCACAGAGTCCTGCAAGCCCCACGGACTGCAGATGTCAGGAACTGTTAGTACAGACTCATTTCTGACCCCCAGGGGATGAGAGGACCAGGTATGGGGGTTCAAGCACCAAAGTCCCTGCCAACCACAGCTTCCCCCTCCCAGAGTGTCCCCTGATTTTGAGTTGTCTCTCCTTTGGGAAGGCATAATGGTCCCAGGAGTTGTCACATGTGGAGGAAAGGCTCACTCGGCCTTGGGAAGGGTGTGCACCACTCCCCCTTCTCCTATACCCTGCTCACAACCATCCTGGGGTTCAGTCCCAGGGACCTTGCTCTTCTCTGGCAACTGTGCCTGCTGGAGCCCCATTGTCTCTGATTATATCTAAAGGTTCCCGCCCTGAACAGATGGCCATGTTGCTCACATTGGACTTCATATCTGGCCAAGACAGGGTATTATTATCTAATGAGCAATCTGGCAAATGAGGTTGAACATGCAAGTTTTATTCTTCATTTAAACACCCAGCTGTTGGCTCCCAGGCTGTGGGTCATCAGGCAGGCTGAGCTAGACCTCAGTGTAAGAGAGGGGCATGGCAAGAGCCTCAGACCACCAGGGCCCCAGATGGAGTTAGAGAGCATTGCATATGTCTAGAGTATGAGTCTCACAATGTCTTACGGACAAAGAGCAGCCTGGGCATCTTCCACGGGGAAAGGCCATTATAGAACGTTTAGGGAACAGCTATTCCCATACCGAAAACCAGCATTTGTTGGTTCATTTTTATTGTCTATTTCAGTGGTTCTCAAACATTCATTTCCAGAGGATCACCTGATGGGCTTTTAAAACAGAGGGTAGGGTCATGTGGGGCCTGAGAATGTGCCTTTCTAGCAAATTGCCAAGTGATGCTGAGGCTACTATTCCCAGAAGCTGCTGGAGAAGCAATGGTTTACAGGAAGTAATACCAGATCACAAACGCCTTCTCAGACACGGCCCATCTAGAAATTATCATGAAGCATCATATACCAACATGCACAGAAACTTGGCAGAAAAAAGAGAGATAAAGACCCTTAACTAACATTCAATCAACGCGCTACCAAGTACTTCTTGAGTACCTACTGTGTGCAAAACAACACACTGAACTCTGCAAAGATTAAAAAGAAAAACCCAGTTTGATAGGACTTTCAATTAGAACAAGTTTTCAATTAGAACAAGTTTTAAACATAAAAAGCCTTAAAGCTTGCCACTCTGTCACCAAGCATGTCTAGGAAGTTAAACCAAGAAAATAAAGAGGTGACAAAATAAAGCTAGAAAAAGATTCACTGAAGATGTTTTAAAGTGAAAAAGTAGAAACCTCATGACCCACAGACCTATGATCACACACACAAACAGATCTCCCACGACTCTCTAGACCAGTGGTTCTTAAAGTGCCTGAAGGTATTTTTGACTGTCACAGCTCAGGGGCGATTTGCTTCTAGCATTCAGCGGGTTAAATATCCCAGCATGCATAGGCCAGTCTCCCACAACAAAGAGTCATCTGGCCCCAAATCAGGATCAGCAGCGCCAAGGTTGAGGAACCCTGACCTAGACTCACATGCCAGGGAATTCCCAGAGAGCCCCACTAACTGTAATAACTGCCATTTCATAGAAGCAGGCCCCCCACCTTGAATAACGGGACTTTATTCCCCTCAAAGTCTCATGTTGTGGAGACCGTGAATAGAATGATGGTTACCAGAGGCTAGAAAGGATAATAGTAATCAGGAGAGGGGGGTACAGAAGGGACGGTTAATGGGTACAAAAGTACAGTTAGACAGAAAAAAATAAGATCTAGCACTTTGTAGCACAATAGGGTGCCTATAGTTAGTAATATTTTTGTTATTAATTTCGTTACTTTTAAAAATAATTTTTCTTTCAAAATATCAGGGGGCACAAGTGTTCTTGTTACGTGGACAAATTGCGTAACGCCAAAGTCAGCGCTTTTAGTGTGCCTGTCACCAGAATAGCGTATAATAGTGTAAGTTGTTATTCCTCGGCCCCCTCTTCCCTCCTCCCCTGCTCAGTTTCCAAGGTCCTTTACTTCTCTTCATGGCTATGTGTACCCATTGTTAGCTCTCACTCATTAGTGAGAAAATGCGCTTTGTTTTTTCATTCCTGAGATACGTCACTTAGGATAATGTTCTGCAGTTCCATTCAAGTTGCTGCAGATGAGATTATTCCATTCTTACGACTGAGCGTACTTCATGGGATACATACACACACCACATTTTCTTTATCCACTCACAAAACGATGGTAGCTTAGGTTGATGCCACATCATTGCAATTGTGAATTGTGCTGCAAAAAACATTCTAGTGCATGAGTCTTTTTAGTTCACGGAGAAATCTCCATACTGTTTTCCATAGAGGCTGTATTAATTTTTAGCTCCATCAACAACATAAAAGCTAAAAGCATTCCTTTCTCTCTTCATCCATGCCAGCATCTGTCTAATTTTAGACTTTTTAATAAAAGCCATTCTGACAGGGGTAAAGTGATGTCTCATTGTGGTTTTAATTTGCATCTCCCCGATGGTTAGTGATGTTGAACGTTTTTTCATGTGCTACTTGGCCATTTGACTATCTTCTATGGAAAAGCTTTATTTTGTATTTCTGTGGTATCAATTGTAATATCTCCTTTTTCATTTCGTACTGAGTTTATCTGGGTCCTTTCTTTTCTATCCCTGGTTATTCTAACATGAGGTCCATTAATTTTATTTATTTTTTCAATGAACCAATTTTTGTTTCATTCATCCTTTGTATTTTTTTTTTTCATTTAGTTTTGCTCTGATCTTAGTTATTTCTTTTCTTCTGCTAGATTTGGGTTTGGTTTGCTCTTCCTTTGTAGTTCCATGAAATGGGTCATTAGGTTGTTAATTTGTGATCTTTCTGTCTTTTTTTTTTTTTTTGACACAGAGCCTCAAGCTGTCACCCTGGATAGAGTGCTGTGGCATCACAGCTCACAGCAACCTCCAATTCCTGGGCTCAACCCAGTTTCTTGCCTCCGCCTCCCAAGTAGCTGGGACTACAGGCACCCACCACAATGCCTAAAGGCCATTTTTTAGTTGCAGCCATGATTGTTGTTTGGCGGGCCCAGGCTGGATTCAAACCCTCCAGCTCAGGTGTACGTGGCTGGCGCTTTAGCCCATTGAGCTACAAGCGCCAAGCCAATCTTTCTGTCTTTTGGTGTAAGCATTTAAAGCTATGAATTTTCACCTTAGGACTGCTTTTGCTGAATACCATAAATTTTGGTAACTTGTATCCCTTGTTGTGATTCAATTCAGAAAATTTTTTTTATTTCTGTCTTGATTTTGTAACTAAACCAAGGATCATTCAGCAGCAGATTGCTTAATTTCCATGTCTTCATGTGGTTTTTACTGCTCTACTTGGAATTGGTTTCAAGTTTTATTCTACTGTGGTCTGAAAGGATGTGTATGATTTCAAATTTTCTAAACTTTCTACTAGTTTTCTATGGCCTAACATACATTCCATGTTGAAAAATGTCCCACGTAAATCCTGCAGGTTTTGGGTAGAATATTCTGTAAATTCTGTTAGGTTCATTTTTCCTACAGTCCCATTAACTCAGCGTTTCTTTTTTGATCTTCTGCATAGGTGATCTGTCTAGTTCTTGCAGTGGAGTGACAGAGGCCCTGAGTGTTATGATCTTGCTATTCATTTCTTTCTTCAGAGCTAGCAGAATTTGTTTTATGAACATTAAGTGCATTTAACTTAAGATTATTATATCTTCTTGTTGTATTGATCCTTTATTATGGCAATCTTTGTCTTTTTTAACTATTCTTGATTTAAAATCTATTTTATCTGACTGAGAATAGCTACTCCTGCTTGGTTTTTGTTTCCGTGTGCAAAGAATTTTTTCCACCCCTTTTAAGCATTTCTTGTAGGGAGGGAAGATCTAATGGTGACAGATTCCCTTAGTGTTTGCTTGTCTGGAAAATAATTTATTTCTCCTTTGTGAGTTAAATCTGTTTCTTGAAAATAGCATATAATTGGGTTGTGTTTTTTAATCCATGCAGCTAATTTACATCTTTTAAGTGGGGGCAATAAAACCATTCACATTCAATGTTAGTATTGATATGTGAGATATTGTTCTGATTATCATTTTGATTGTTACCTAGTTGCTTTGTTCTGTCCCTTGTGTTACTGTTTTATGAGAGCTGTGAATTTTAACTTTGGGGTATTTTTACAATTGTGGGTGTCATTGTTTTGTTCCATGTACAGAATACTTTTAAGCATTTCTTGTAGAGAAGGTAGTGGTGACAGATTTCCTTAGTGTTTGCTTGTCTGGAAAATAATTTATTTCTCCTTCATTTATGAAACTTAGCTTTGGCTAGAAGCTGGCTAGAAGTTATTCTGTTTAAGGAGAGTAAAGATAGGACCCAATTTTTTTCTGGCATGTAAGGTTACTGTTGAGAAGTTTGCTTGTTAATCTGATGAATATGCTTTTGTAAATTACTTGATATTTTCCCCTCATGGCTTGCAGGAGTTCTCCTTCACAGTGACTCTGGCCAGTTTGATGACTATATGCATTGGTGATGACTTTTTTGCAATTGATCTCCCAGGTGGTGTTTCAGTATCTTGTGTTTGAACATCTAAATTTCTAGCAAAACTAAGGACGTCTTCCTTGATTATTCCCTCAAATAGGTTTACTATGCCTTGTTCTTTTTCTTCTTCATCTTCAGGATGTCTATGATTCTCCTATCTGGCCATTTTACATAATCCCATATTTCTTATAAATGTTATTCACTCCTCTTAATTCCTTGTTCTTTATTTTTGACTGACTAGGTTAATTCAATGAGTTGTGTTCAGTCTCTGAAATTCTTTCTTCTGATTGGTCTAGTCTATTTTTAAAAATTTCCACTGGGTTTTATATTTCTCTAAATGAACTTTTCATTCCAGAAGTTCTATTTGTTTTTTATTTAATATAGTAGAAAACCAATTCATGGTTTAGTAATACAGTAGAACCTCTGTATTACTGACCATCCAAGGGATTGTAATGAACTGGTCAACATATGGAAATAGTCAAAACAAGGAACTAGGCCTACTATACTGATATGTACACGTGGTACATGCCTGATCTAAGAAAATTAAGTCAACTTAAGGAGGTGGTCAATATAGGAAGGTGGTCAACTATGGAGGTTCTACCATGTATCTCTTTCATAAAGTTTTCATTTGTTTTCTGAATTATTTTTCTGGTTTCCTTGAGGGTTTTTTCTTTTTTTCTTTTCTCTTAGATCTTATTGAGCTTCCTAACAACCCATATTTGGAATTCTCTCTCTGTCATTACAGTATTTTCATATTTGTTAGGATCCATTACTAGAGAGTTGGTGTGCTCCTTGTGTGAAAAATTATTGTGATTTTTCATACTTCCAGAGTTCTCATGCTGATTCCTTTTCATCTGGAGCAGACGTTGCTTCTTGGTTTGGGATTTTCTTTTGTTGAAAAGAACATGAGACTTTCAACATGGGACTGTTTTTTCACCCTTATTTCTGAGGGTGTGCTTGTCACATTTGTTGGGTAAGGACCTTTGGCTTTGCTTATAGTATCTTGATGGGGGGGTGGTCTGTGTATCTTCTTTTCGTTAAGGTATTTGGTCCATTTTAAAATTGGCTTGTTTTCTGGGTTGCTTTCTTTTTCTTTTTTTAGAGACAGAGTCTCATTCTGTCACCCTTGATAGAGTGCTGTGGCATCACAGCAGCCTCCAGCTCTTGGGCTTAGGCGATTCTCTTGCCTTAGCCTCCTGAGTAGCTGGGACTACAGGCACCCACCACAACACCCAGCTATTTTTTTGTTTTGCAGTTTGGCTGGGCAGGGTTCGAATCTGCCACCCTTGTTATATGGGGCCAGTGCCTTACTCACTGAGCCACGGATACCGCCCTGGGTTGTTTTCTTATTGTTGAGTTTTAAGGGTTCTTTGTATATTTTGGATAATTATCCTTTATCAGATGTATCTCCTTCAAATAGTTTCTTCCAATGTGCGCCTTATTTTCTCATTCTCTTGACATTGTCTTTCACAGAGCAGAAATTTTTAATTTTAATGAAATTCGTTTTGTCAATTCTTTCTTTCATGGGATTATTCTGTTTGGTTTTACACATATCATGCATCATTCCTTGAGCCTGGAGGAGTGACCTGCCTTACCCTAACACATTTCTAGTCCATAAAAATCAAAGCACAGGTGCTTGGGATGCACAGGGAAGGAGAACTTTGGTCTGATCCTTCAGCATGCACAGTAGGACCATACCATTTTGGATGCTATGCAAAGTGTAGCATCCTCCAAAATTGCTTAAACATGTTGATGTCAAGAACATATTAAGAGAGACATACATTCAAGGCCACCAAACTATCCTTGCTCCTTTTCCATCATTTGCTATGTAATGAGCTCAGTGAAAAATGTTATAATAAAGAGAGTACTGTAGTAACAGTTAGCAAGCTGGAGTCGGAGTCCCAATCCCAACCCTAAGGAAGGCCCTAGGACAAACCACTCACTCTCTCTGAGTCATAATTTGTCACTCCTGGCTGTCTATTCTAAAATACAGAAAGTGGCACCTTGGAGCAGCTGTAAACTGAAGACAAATGTCTCATAAGGGCTTCCCTGGGTCTCTACTTCATCCATCTTCTGGATAGGAAGGCAGCATGAACCACAGTCACATCTACTGAGAATTCTGAGTCCCAACAGCAGAAGCTGGAGGCTGAGCACCAAAGCACTGAAGCCTGGATCTCAGGAACATGAACCAGAGCAGGTGCTGCAAGGACCGGCCAAGAGTGGAAATGTGTGGAACTTCCAAGCTGCCAAACCCAAGAAAAGGATTCTATTCAGGACATTGGACATTTTAATTTTTTAAAGCTTTTATGTGATTAACTCCTGTTCTCAGGTGCTCTGTTACTCCGAGGTAGTCAAATCACTATCATCATCACTGGTCTCATTTGCTCAGAGCCTCCTAAGAGCTAGACAGTCTGCTAAGAGCTTTGCATTTCTTCACATTATGTGACCCTCACAACAATTCTTTGAGTTGGATTCTACTGCCATCCCATTTTTACTGAGGACGTAACAGGCTCAGAGATGGAAAGCAGGTTGTGTAAGCTCACACACCTGAAGTGAACCTGGCTGGAGCCACCATCCTGGACGCTATTCAGCCTCAGAAGGGATCTCTATTGTTCATTTTTTTCATTCTCAGAACATATTGCAGAGCCTGGCACACAGAAGCTGCTTAGGAAATTATTTTGGAATGGATGGAGACAAACTCTGTTGTCCTGGATGAGCTGCTGCTCTGATAGAATTAAAAACCAGGGGTTCTCAGGACATGAACTGGAAGAGGAGTGTCTTCCTTGTGCCCCATTGCTTCTAGGAGATGGCTGATGCAGTATCTCAGAACCATTTCACAGATGCAAAAATTGCAGCCAATGAAAGTTAATTGCTGGAGAAGATGACATTTAAGAACTTGGACTCTTCTCAGGTCAATGCAAGTCCTCACCGCTAAGTGTGTTGTTTAGCAGATCTGACCTCCAGTCTACTCCAGAATGATCTTTACCTCCCAGCTAGTTCTCCAATTGCTCCCACTTACATTTCATACTTGTTCTCAGTGCTATTTCTTCCTTTCAGTTTGAGGTTATTCTCACTAATTCTCATTGGCTTCATTATTTGGTGTTTGATGCACGCATCAGACCAGATAGCTGAACAAATGTGCACACAGCAATTATAGCAAATGGCTCATGCTGTGAAATGACACTGTATGGTGGCAGAGTGTGCTTTTTTCCCATTGCAAGAACAACAGATTCTGCATTTGGAAAAAAAAATTAATTGGATCTCATGTCTCCCATCCTTCCACTGCCTGATTGGTTCAGTCACCTCCAGGACCTTCTCCACCATGACTGGGTATGAAATGACATTTATTAAGCAGCAAGCAAAGCAGAAAGAAATGATGGTACTTCCACTTCTTTGCCTGTGGCCATCTCTTTATTTTCCATCAAGTAACTTTGAATTCAATTCATGTTGGCAGATATTTGCAGAACTCTTACTACGCCATAGTTATTTTCTTAGACACCATCCTAAGTACCAGTGAGGGGATGGAAGGGAAAAAAGCCAGTGTCTGTTCTCAATGTCTGTATTACAAGGCAGCCTGTGGTCAGGCATGTGAGAGAGCTACACAGCACTACAGGCCTTCAGAGGAGGGATACGACACTGCCACCCAGGTAACAAGAAGGGTGAATGCGGGAGCTGCCACTTAATTGGGCCTGAAAAAAATGGAAAAGATTTCTACAAGACAGGGCGTTCCAGGCTCAGGGGACAGCACAGACAGGTGCACAGAGGCAGAGAAATGTAGAATGTGCTTAAAGAAGGCTCAGCTGTTTAATGAGACTGGACAGTGTGTGGGTCATGAGTCTTAGAAGATGAGGCTGAAATGGAACACAGAGGTCTGGAAAGCTGTGGGAGGTGGGTGAGATTTTGAACTTAGGGGGCAGAGAGTGTCAAATTGGGAACACCTTTCTTGTCACCTTGTATTTCTAGACAGGTTCCCGTCTAGGAGAGAAATGTTATCCATTCCAAAATAATTTCCTAAGCAGCTGTGTGCCCATCCCTCCCACGAACTCAGTGGTTCTCAACCTTCCTAATGCCGCCAGGTATTTTCATTGTTAAAAAGGGGTCGTGACCCACAGGTTGAGAACTGCTGCAAGGAAAAGATGCAAATTTAATGGGAAGAGCCTACAGCATTTGTTGGAGCTGTGCTTTCTCGTGGGCAGATGCAGACAGGATCTGAGCTCTGCACGCCAGCTCTCGGCCCCTGCTTGCCTCAGGGCATTTCTACTCCCCACCCAGCGGGCCCTCTTTCCGCTTCCTGTTTCCACGTGATGAGTACCCAGAGTCTGGCTCTGAGGAATGAACTCAAGACTTTGCTTGATCAATTCAGCCACCCAATATTAGGGGTGATGGAATAAAATGCCTCACTTTGTCTCTTGGCTCAAACCATGCTCCCAAACTCAGTCTCATCAGAGGAGGCCTCCTTGGGGGTGGAATGAGGCAGGTACCTGGCTTTTAACAAAGCAGCAGCACTGGGGCAGTGCCTGTGGCTCAAGGAGTAGGGCGCCGGCCCCATATGCTGAGGGTGGCGGGTTCAAACCCAGCCCCGGCCAAAAAAAAAAAACCCCAAAACTAGCAGTACTGCCTTTCCATCTCTCCCTCATCCTGGGCTTCCTTAAGGTAGCGATGCTGGGAAGTAGAACTGGGAAGCGATATAAATATGCAGGGGCATAGTTTTCACACCTGACTTCTGTAAAGTATAAACCAGGCCCTGAGATGTACCTATTGCTCACGCAGGCCCTGAGATGTACCTATTGCTCACGCAGGCCCTGTTGAACCCTGTTTGCGCAACTCCTGTTCTGTCCCTTCACCTCATTCTTCAGAGCCAGGCCATGAACTGCTCTCAGCCCCACCGCTACATATCCTCGCCTGTGGTGACCCCTCTGATGACTATTTCCTTCCTTTGCACATGGGTGTATTTCTCGTGATGATGTTGCTAATGGGCAGAGGAGCCCTGCTCTGTGCTCAGTTTATCTTGCTTTGTGGCTATAGGAATCAAACATTCTGTAGATCTCGCTCCTGATTTGTTTCTCCACAAGGTTCTTCATACTCTGTACATTGTACTTTGAACCCACCGACTTCACCCATTCCATTTCTCCTTACTCACGCTGGCACATTTCCCTTCCAAGTCAGAGCTTCCCTGTCTGATCAATAAGCCTTCTCAATAGTCCATTCCCTTCTTCCATACATCTTGGCTTCTTCTAAAAAGATGCCTGTCCATGAGATCTTTCTTATCTATTCTTTTTGTCTTCTTTCATATCACATTGCAAAAAGAATACTAAAAGGAAGCTTATAAAGATTCTACTCTATTCCTCCATAAAAACTATTTGAAGTACTGTCTCAATCTCTTCTTCCAGACAGGGACATTCTTTGTAGACTCCTTTGCTACATTGAAAGTGATATTTTTTGACTTCCACAGCTTTGATCCTTTTTAAAATCATTGTCCTGATAAAGAGCTGCCCTGGCCCACAGTATCTTTAGTTTAGGGGTCACTGAAGGGGTTTGGGGTCACCAGATGAGGGGGTCTTGACATGAACAATGAAGAGGGATGGCACAGAGTCCGTGTCAGGGGACTGAGGCCCTCTGGGAGGAGCCCTCCCGAGTGAACCTCAGGTCCATATTGATTATCATAAAACAGGAAGAAGTAGACAAAAGCTGCCTGCTCGACATTAGCGCTGTTTAGGGAGGACATGGAGAAGGTCGGATAGAATGTCTCCACCTTTGTTTTTGCAAAACTGCAGACCTTGAGCACAACCTCTGCCTGCAGCATCAGACACCTTCGGAATCTAGAGGATCTTTACCATAATCATTATTGCACACCTCACTGATGCCAGTTTTCTGATCTCCTGCAGGCACACCACTCCCCCGCCACTCTCATGAGTCTCCAGGTCTCCCAAGCAGGAAGCGAGTCTTATGCTAAAGACCAGGGCTCAGTTTCCTCTCGAGGTCACCTCTTCCAAAGGTACGCTTTCTTGACCCTAAACCTCCCTGGGGGCTGAAAACTTTATTTTCCCTTCATTTCAGGGCCCTCCTCAGTATCAAGAGAGGAAACGTACAGGCCCAGATCTGTGCTCTGGCGTTGCTTTCTGACTCCAGTAGCTCTTACAATAGTCTGCACTGTCCTGTTTGTTGTCAAGAGGCCAGGGCTCTGCTGCCACCACCTCTTCTGCTACAGACGGCAGGTCCAGTGGTGACAGCTGGGCCTCATCCTCCAGTGCCTTGCTTCACACCTGTGCTGTACCCCATCTCCCTGTGGGTTGCTTATTGCCCCTGAGGAGACTTAAAGGGACCCACCTAGCCCCGTGTGTGTGCACCCCGGAAGTGTGGAAGTTGATGCATGGAGAGCACGAATTTGGCCTTCAGGGTATAGGCCGAGCAGGAACTCTATTTCTTGGATCCCGGTCTTTAAAGCCTGGGTCAAAGAAACAGGAGACACATGCAGATGGCTTCTTGGAAGCCATCCTTCATGACTCCGAGGTCACCTTGCCACCAAGCTGTGGTGAGCACGGCAATGCACTACCTGATCTGTGCTGTCCCGCCTTCTCTGACTCACTCCCTTTTTAACTTTGCTCCTCTTTGCCTGTGAATGCGTTCCTAAGAACATGGTACCACAGGAGGTTTTCCTCTAATTGGTCTCCAGAAGGGAGTCACAACCACCAGTTTGAACACTGGAGATTTAGCACCTTCTTTACCTGTAACTGTACGTCATTCTTACTGAAGTCACCAATATACTGTGCAAACGCTTTCTGCCACATCCCTAGCGATGGTTCCTCGAGGACCACTCTGACTTACCCTCGTGTGGGAGTTTACACAAGGAGCATGGTCACCCCAAGGGAGCCTCTCCCGTATCTCATCAGGTCCGACTCGGGTCTCCATGTTGCGCTTTGCAGTTATATCTATTCTGTGTCCTTCCTGAGTGACCTTGTCCTGGGTCACTAGGCCAACTCCCAGGAGAGCTACATGGGGTCTTCACTTCCCCCAAAGCATTCCAGTGACAATCCCACATCTCTGGTAACTTCAGAAGTGGGCCACAATTTGGCCCAAATCCACACAGCTGCTATAAAATGTCTGGTGCTGGACCTGTTAGGCCTGTGTCCAGTGAGAATTCCCTGAGACTCTGTCATCTTCTGTCCCAGATGGAGTTCTTACAGCATTTCAGCCCAGATTGTCAAGATCACCATGGCTAGTTACAGAAAACACAGCGAAGCCCAAACCTATACCAGATTGTCTTGTAAGGACAGAATACCCTGGTATGGAGGAGGGGTAATGGCCCTTCTGGACACTAAACCCAGCCTGGTTCCCTTACCGTGCCAGACCATGACCTCAAGTTGCAGATTCAATTGCCTGAGCTCACCCTGCCCACATCAGTAATAATCAAAATACACCAAAAGCAGTTTAATGAGCATAATGATTACAGCTACCTTTCATTAATCACTAAGGTGAGGAAGTGCCAAAAGCACTTTACATACGCATTACTTAGCTTAAGGACGGTCACCAGTCCTCCTCAGAGGATGCCCTGGTAGGGACAGAGCAGGCACCTAATTACCTGGGATCAAGCAAAAGTTTTTCAGAATCAAATTGAAAATCTTTTTTGGAAAGGAAGAAAAACAGCGGATGCCAGATAGTCCACCAACAGTCCTTCATTCCTTTGGATTAAGTCATCATTCCTGGACAAGACACCACGGTCACTTTGAGAATTAAAACCATTTCTTCCTGTTCGCACCTAAGCAGGATTTTTTTTCCTGTTTCTTCCCCAAGTGACCTTATTTGACTTGAAGAAAAAGTAATTTGTTGGGAAAGGGCACAGGGGAGCTTCTGAAAGTAGACCTAGGAGGGGAAGCTTGAGGCTCCGGAAGGCTGAGGGAGGCTGAG
This sequence comes from Arctocebus calabarensis, assembly GCA_963573935.1. Lineage (NCBI taxonomy): Eukaryota > Metazoa > Chordata > Mammalia > Primates > Lorisidae > Arctocebus > Arctocebus calabarensis. Next base: position 38,380 of record CAUYON010178943.1, read on the forward strand.
AGCAGAGCTTGTCGGGGATTAGGTACTTATTCTACAGCCTTTTCCACAGATAACCTTGGTTTCTTTTCAGTGACTAAGCACGGAGAAGGTTAATTAGCTACAGAATAAGGGATTTAAGTAAGGAAGAACTCCTTCCTGCTACTTGCCACTAGAAGGGCTTCTGCAGGAGGGTGAGCTTCATGTTCACTGACATCTGACCGCTAAAAAAGGTTGTCTTAAATCCATGCCGGCTTTGAGCTTGTCTTTCCCATTCCCTCTTGGGTGCTTGCCTGCACTTCTTGTTTTAGAGAAATACTGCAAACACCAGAGATGGTTCATGGTCTCCAATATGGAGGAGGCTCAATTATAACTCCTTTGTGGGACACACTGCCAAGAGCAATCTCAAGCCAATGCTGCTGCTTCCGTAAACTGGCCACGTAGTAAGCCTGCATGGGCTCTTCCCACACTCTCTGATGCCAGTGGTGAGCAGTTGATCAGTGCTGCCCCACTTTATCACCCCACCTTCCACTCTGCCACTCCGATTGAGGAACATCTGGCACTGTTGCAGCCCGCTGAGATCTGAACACCTCATCCCATTTGTTTGGGTGTTGGCAACATAGGCATCCAATCAGAGCAAAACCTCTCTGCCTTAATCCTTCCCCCCAACTCCCAGCCCCAATCCTACAGGTCCTTTTGAACACCCACTTACCGAGACACTCCAGTGCCCCGTGGTGTGCATCCTCTCTCCCTGCAGACGGTGAGAAACCCACGTTGTCAGCTACAGGCATGTTCCCCTAAGTGCTGGCTGGAGGACACCACCAACCACCTTACGTGGAAAATTCAGTTCAGAAGAGGCAAAGAACCCTGTATGTGAGGCATCTCTGTGCAAATAACTTCGTAATTTTCACAAGTTTTTTTTTTTAGTGTCCAGCCTATTTATAAACAATATTAAAAATGCAAGCAGTGTAACCTGGTTCTTTGTACCCTCACTGGATCCCCAACAATAAACTAAAGAATATTATTTCTATCTGCTTGTGGTATTAACATTAATACCACACAATAATATTAATACCAGACAATAAGTTACCTTTGGGCTTTGTGAATACCTTTAATGTTACCATAATATTAATTCTATCATAACACCCTCTGGATACTGTTCTTTACAGATGTTACCATATATAATTTAGTGCTTTTCTATTGGTGAAAGATAACCACGTGTCTTAATTTAGGCTGCTATAACAAAATGCAATTGACTGGGTAACCTATAAGCAAGAGAAATTGATTCCTCACAATTTGGGAGGCTGAATGTCTGAGACCAGTATGGTTAGGACCCAAGGAGGCTCTCTTTCAGATTACAAACTACTGATTTCCCGTTCTGTCCTCCCATGGAGGAATGACATGAGCTGGCTTTCTGAATTTTTTTTTTTTTTTGTTGGGGATTCATTGAGGTACAAGAAACCATGTTATACTGGTTGCATTTGTTGGGTAAAGTCCCTCTTACAATTGTGTTTTGCCCCCAAATGGTATGGCACACACCAAGACCCCACCTTCCTTGCTCCTTCCCTCTCTCTTCTCTTCCTTTCCCCACACCTCCCTCATTCTTTCTCTCTGTGCTCTCCCCTTCCCTCACCCCCACTGTGTCATTAATTGTCATTAATTGTCCTCATATCAAACTTAAGCACATGGGATTCATGCTTCTTCATTCTTGAGATACTTTACTAAGAATAATGTGTTCCTCTTCCATCCAGGTTAATACAAAGGCTGTAAGTCTCCATTTTTTTTAATGGCTGAATAGTATTCTTTGGTGTACATATACCATAGCTTGTTA